>JAVTVY010042308.1:0-185713 GCA_036873755.1 Hanleya hanleyi
AGTTTCCAAGAGTTAAGCTCATTTTAGTTTATCATTCAATATAAGATGTGGTATATGTTACATTCTCATAAGCAAAAAATTGTAGACCTTTCTCTGGATTGCTAGATCAATTGGAATCAAGGCTATTAAACAACCTTGAAATTTGAACCAATGTAATTTCAGATATACAGGCGTATATTGAAGCCCCTTGGGCTCTTGTTATATCTGCCAGTGTGAAACTGTTGTTGTTGCAAATAACCAGAAAAACTTGAACAAACAAATATTTTATTCATTTTTATAGCAGACAACAGCAGCCTGGAACTGCAGGCCACACTTATTTGGTAATATGCAAAACCAGTGAATATTTCAGTAGGGAAGATGCTTAAAAACATTTGTGAACTTTGTCAATGGTACAAAAGGTCCTATTTTAAGTCAAGATTTTCTTTAAAATTTGAGTTCAGTACCATGTTTATCATTTCATAATAACCAGTTTTTATAAAATATTATTACACATCATCCATGTAACCATTATTTAAGCAATACATTGCATAGGGTGCTTGAATCGTGTGGCAAAACTTTCCTCAACTTGAACTGCAGCGATACATTCATTATGTTTTTCCTCTATAACTGTCCCCCAAAGGGCTAAAGGGGAGAATATGGTATTGTGGTCCGTCCGTGTGTCCACACTCCAAATCATCATAAGAATAGGTCTCAGCTCCTCAGAGAGCTTGCCGTAAGAGACGACTAACTGGGGCACCCATGGAGAATAGGACCCTTCCTGTGTGGTTTCCAGGTGTGAAGAGGAATAGGAACCAAACATCGTGATATGACTGAAATAGGACTCGCTCACCGCAAGATCTCTCTTGGGCTTGTTTTTAACTGTGATCCGCTAGACTCCGACAGTAACTTTTGAAAACCTGAACGGATCCTTTTCAAATTTTGTATGTGGTTAGCTTGCCACAGGATTTCACTCGAGCTAACTTTCCATGCTGAGTACTGAATTTTAAGGTTCCAAGCCAAATCAGTAGTTTCAATGTCGGTGGACTTCAAACGCTCTGCTTTTCATTAAAATTTTCTCTGAACCACCAAATTAGTTTTAATTATTAAAATATTGTACTTTGTACATTTTTTCCTGTTATGACTGACAAAGGTAAATAAAGCATTATACATAACACAGCACTATACACATGACCCAGTTTTGTGAAATAGGAAAAACTATGTATTTCTGCAGATTACACTCAAACATCAAAACCATAAAATGCACGCATATATGACGGCAACCTTCCGAAGTCCACGAGTTCTAGTTTTTTTTTTACAAAACTGAGAAAGATTGAAATAACTTGTCGACGTCACACATGTTGATCTCCTGGGAATTGAACTCGGTAAAAGAAAATTTTGAGGCGCTTGTGATCCAACGTGCATATCCACTACACCACGACATGAACAACTGCAACAGGCTATTTTTAGCCCACCATCACCAGATGATGGGCTGTTCAAATCGCTTTTCGTCCGTGGTCCATCGTCTGTCCATCCGTCGTCCGTCCGTAAACAATTCTTGGATTCGAAAATCCAATATGGCCACAAGGCGGCCATCTTGGATTTCCCCATGAAACCTTGTTATCGGGAATTCTCAGGAACTACTACATGGATCTTTCTCAGATTCGGTACACATGTTCCCCTTGGGGTGTAGTTATGCAAGATACCTTTTCTGGTCCGATTCGAAAATCCAATATGGCCACCAGGCAGCCATCTTGGATTTCCCCATGAAACCTTGTTATCGTGATTTCTCAGGAAGTACTGCATGGATCTTCCTCAAATTTGGCCCACTGTTTCGTCTGCCGATGGGTCGGCTACATGAAGGGACATCACTCTTGTGACACAACCTTACAGCTCGACAACTGTAGACTACTGCATGTTTTATTTTTGTTTGCGTGGAATTTTTTTCAAACCAATTCAACGTTTTCTTTAGTTATCCGCCCTTGATTTTAGTCTGGAATACTTTTTGTTTGGCACCTACAGTCCTCGTCAACGAAACTCCTTTAAGAGGGGTTTAATTGCATTCTTTTGAAATTAGGTACACATGATTGGTGCTGAGTGAACATGTGCACAATTTTTTTAGAGTTGATTCAACAGTTTCTTGAGTTACTCCCCTTGATTTTGGTCTGAAATTTAAATTTGACACATACTGTCCTTCGATGGATTCTTTTGAAATTTGGTACATATGGTCAGTACCATGTGTAGGTGTGCACAAACTGTTTTTGAGCTGATTCGACGTTTTCTTCACTTACTCCCCTTGATTTTAGTCTGAAATCCTTGTATTTGGCACCTACTGTCATTTCGACCTAATTCATCAGGCAATGAGCTTACTTTTGCAGCTTAAATGCTAACAAAAATTTTGTTTTAAAGTTACTGATACATGTATACATAAGTGCATAACCGGGAGTGAGGGAATATGCACCACCGCAGAGTAAGAGTAACTGGAGTTTAACTTGCTCCTACAAATACCACTCTAGGCCCTTATGTATCCCCCCAACCTGATATCCAAACCTGCCTACATCACTTACACAACAATGATAGCTTATACATGTACAGTATTATGACAATTGCAACAATACAAACAACATACAGTCCAGAAAGGTTCATTTGTATGGTTAACCTTTGTCTATAACAACATTCAGGAGATAAAAATGTCTGTATGTTTTTACGGGCGTATTTTGGGTTCAATTGAACTCTTGTTTTATTGTCTTTTAAGGTGGCTATGTATGGTAAAACAGGTCGCTGTTTGTACTGCAGTCTTCAGGAATAGTGATGATGGAAAAAAATCACAAGGTTGTATTTTCTGGAGAAACAGTATGGCAACAAACTTCTCCCAACCCAGACCAATGTAGACGCACCTCTCCCGGGCTTTGTGTCACAGGAACTGGCTGAGCGACATAGTGTAAGTTGAAGTAAATTATTCATATCTGTTAGGAGAACATGGAACACATCAGTTCCACATCGCCAAGGTTGGCGGCTGTCACCTTCTCTCCCCCCCCCCCCATCATGAAGGGGAATACAGAAATCACTTTTGTATTGCTGTACCGTGGATGATATCTCAGCTGCTATTTGATCGAAACATACATGAATATGCTTAGTACCTTACTGATGTGCATTTTCACATTCTTTATGGCCCTTCAATATATGCTTATCCAGTGCATATCTCGAATACCATCAAACTGCTCACTATGAATCAGGTGTCTGTGACCTGATAACTTGGAGTTATCGAAGAATCGAGAGGTTTTCAGATGCACAGCTTCGTATATAAATTTGAAAAAAATATTACTTGTTGTTTGATAGATCTGTATATCTCGAACCCTATGCTGTTAGCTATATGAACATAAAATGGTCTGATCAGTAATGAGAGTGATCTGAATTTATTGTGTTTTGTTTTAGCCAGTTTTGTAGGGGTCAATGTTTGACTGTCATTATCATGAAACTGGAATATCTGTATGTTCAACCATATTTGTTTCCTGTATTAATTTATTACGATAGCTCGGGCATTCAGAATATACTAATCGTTTTTCATTGTTTGACTTCCAGGTTATGTTTGCAACCAGTTCAAGGGCACACTGTGGTCCAAAGTAAGGAGAGGCATCACTCAGAAATGCCATGACGCAGCAAGGTCAGGTAGAATCCGCCAGAAAACACCATTGAAGCAGCATGATCTCCACATGTCAGAAGAGCTGGTGGACTCTCCTTCAGCTTCACCCTCATCTGCCAACGACAGTCCCCCAAGGAATGCTAAAGGCCATCCCACAACAGGTGGGAAAAGACCAAGACAGATTTTTTTAAACCTTTGAGGGATGAAAAAAAAACATTCTACTTGACACAGACTTTCAATGTGCTTCCCATTTTGTGCTCGGGTGTTTTAAGACATGATACAATATATATTTTATGCTGTTAAAGAATAAAAGGTGGAATACGCGTGGATTTTGCCTTTGCTGGTGGTTATTTTAAGGGATGGATGATATTGCAGGAGGAATCGGGACAGACTAGACAGTCTGTACAAATGACATGCCCTTTCAGATAGAAGATGCCCCCTCCCCCACACCCCAGAAATTCTGTACAGATGGTGTTTCAGTGCTGGCCGGGAGAGGAAAGTGATCACTCTCCTCTCGCCTCCACTCTCCTGAAAGTATTTCAATGAGAGTTAACGATCCCTCGCCTTGAAAGTAAACTAAATACCTATGATGCTTACGAATATCTTGATATTGCTCTCCTCTGCTCGCCTGAAGAAACTTGGAGGAGAGTATTCGGCAGCTCGCCTGCATTTTACTCACGATCCCCACGCCATCCCCTAGGGTTACTGTGGAGATGTTGCCATACCTCTTTGTGGGGTTTCCTGCCCCATATTGGAATTACTGCCCCGCAGATTCCCCATGTGGGGATATTGTGGGGTTTTCTCTCCCATGCTGGAATTACTGCCCCACACATTCCCCACGTGGGGATGTTGTGGGATTTTCTGCCCCGCAGATTCCCCATGTGGGGATATTGTGGGGTTTTCTCTCCCATATTGGAATTACTGCCCCGCAGATTCCCCACCTGGGGATATTGTGGGGTTTTCTGCCCCGCAGATTCCCCATATGGGGATATTGTGGAGTTTTCTCTCCCATGCTGGAATTACTGCCCCGCAGATTCCCAACGTGGGGATGTTGTGGGGTTTTCTCTCTCATGCTGGAATTACTGCCCCACAGATTCCCCACGTGGGGTTTTCTGCCCCGCAGATTCCCCACATGGGGATATTGTGGGGTTTTCTCTCCCATGCTGGAATTACTGCCCCGCAGATTCCCAACGTGGGGATGTTGTGGGGTTTTCTGCCCCGCAGATTCCCCACGTCGGGATATTGTGGGGTTTTCTCTCCCATGCTGGAATTACTGCCCCGCAGATTCCCAATGTGGGGATGTTGTGGGGTTTTCTGCCCCGCAGATTCCCCACGTGGGGATGTTGTGGGGTTTTCTCTCCCATCTTGGAATTACTGCCCCGCAGATTCCCCACCTGGGGATATTGTGGGGTTTTCTCTCCCATGCTGGAATTACTACCCCGCAGATTCCCCAGGTGGGGATATTGTGGGGTTTTCTGCCCCTCAGATTCCCCACTTGGGGATATTGTGGGGTTTTCCGTACATTGCTGGAATTACTGCCCCACAGATTCCCCACGTGGGGATGTTGTGGGCTTTTCTGCCCCGCAGATTCCCCACGTGGGGATATTGTGGGGTTTTCTGTACCATGCTTGACTTACTGCAGAAATATTTTGGGTCTATCCCATACCAGCTTTAAATATAGTTCCCCGCATCATCCCCACATGGGGAACACGTGGGGCTGGGGTTGGGATAGTGCGGGGATTTAATTCAGCTAAGCAGCATTAAGAAACTCCTTTTCCACGACTAAGTCCAATGTGGGGATTTTACCAAATCCCCACACATTCCCCACATTGGCTGTCCTACACATTCCCCACATGATCCCCACACAGCTTGCCCGACATAAACCCCACAAATTCCCCAGCTTATTGGTTTGTAAGGGAATACATTGTCGACTCACACGATTATTGAATAAACATGTAATTTTGTCATTTACGCTTCGCCAGAGTAAATCTGAGCGCGAACGTCACAGGAAGCATGGTACAGGTATATGTATAGATATTTCCAGCATACGCCCTACTTCGGCTTGTAGGAGACTATAGATCGTGAATCATATATATTATTCGGTTATCTTACGCATTTATACAGTATAGTATAGTAATATAGGTTTTTCCATCGACAAATCCGCAATCAACATTACATGTAGTTCCCAGTTCGCGGATAGAGCGGCGTACGACGGCAACACGGCCTATGTGTCAAATATCACTCCGCCTCACGATTCTCTCGCGCCTTGAAAAAAAACGATTCTCTCGCGATTGAAGATTCGCGATCAAGAACGGATCGCGCATGGGTAAACGATTCAAAAACGATATCGCGAGAGAATGGTTTTTTCAGAAAAGGTTCAATCGTTTTTTCTCATTTTTTTTCTCGATATCCTCGCGACTGATTCGCGACTGATCGTTTTTCAATCGAGAAAATTGAAGAAAAATCGCGACTGAAGAAAAAACGATTAATGGAAACGATCCCTTACCAAAGGATGTTAGGATTGTTGCAGTCGTTTCGTGATAGGCCTACCCGATTAACACACTGTCAGTTCAAGTGAAAGGAAAGCGATGAAGAAATATCTGGTTGTGGACTGTGAATTTTCAATGTATTTTCTGTCACAGTCTGTTTCAGTAATAATCAGGATCATATCCTCTTGAGCTCCGGGATTAAATGGATGCATCAAAAATGTCCATTTTTCATTTGTGCTTAGTTTTGGAGTCACAAAGAATGAAAATCATCTTGCAAAATTTGAACGCTTCCCGGTTTGATCTCTTTAGTTTGTCCACATGTGTGGATATTTGGACATCATGACTTCAAGTACAGATAGGGGCTTAACCCAGACAAGGTGAAAATAACCATCTGTCATTTATGTTTGTCTCTTTCTCTCTGGAAATGAGAAACTGACAAAAGAAAAAAACTATATTTTTCTTATGTGCTTAGTTTTTGGTTGACAATATCATGCAAAATTTGAACGCCTCCCGGTTTGGTCTCTTAGTTTGTCCACATCTGTGGACATTCGGACGTGATTACTTATAACCTAATGAAGTTAAAATGAGACTTTGATCACCAGTCAAATATATTTGTCTTTTCACTCTAAATATGATTGATTACAGCATCATTCTAGAAAATATTCATCAAAAGAAGGCTGCCACTCTACATTATGTAGTACATAATTATATAGCATATGGTCCCAATGTCCACAATAGTGGACACATACTGTTCTAGTTTCGCTGTATCTATACTTATTTAAGGAACAGACCAACACGGCATGCTTTACAATTCTTTGGGTGCCTAGCATTCTGGCTACCTGTATAGTTTTATTTATTCCAAAGAAACATTTGGAGAATATTATCCAAAAATCTAACTACAAGGGTTCATTTCCACCTCTCGTAAGTCATCCAATCTTAAAACGGCTGAGGTAGGTCACGTAACCAACAATCCTAAGGAATGTTGGGTAGATGGCACCACCTAGACGTAAATTATATCTATGCGCATCAATGTTCAATATAAATTCATAGGCTGAAATTAATGAATCGCTGTCAGCGCTGGGTCTGTACTCTGCAGCTCTTGGTCATTTTCACCATTCCCACTCACATTTCCAGTTGTACATAAATTTTTCGCTTAAATAATATTTTATCTCCAGGTTTCTTTGGCACTATAACATGTATAAATAAACCTGAATTGATAATTGAAATAAATTACTAGACCGCCGAAATACTGTTTTTGTTTTTATCAGAGTAAGATGTCAATTGCTACAAATGAAGTTCTGATACTAATTTGCCTTGATTTGACCAGCACAGTATTGGATATGGCGGAAGATATAAGTTATCGTTTTATGTAAATTACTGTGTTTTAAACTGGTTCAAATTTTACTTAGTTGATAGAAGAAAACTTGTTACGGGGAAGGGGAAATCCCCTGGTTTTAAGCATGTAAATATTGGTGTGCCCCAAGGTTCTATCCTTGGACCATCATTTTTTATTCTGTATATAAACGACCTTCCAGATCATGGCGGGTGTCCGGTGGGCACGAGTTGATAATGTGATATCTAGCACTGTAATATCACTCGTCTTTATTGCTCTCCTCGTTGTTTTATAGGCTGGGTGGAGGGTGTCTGGTTCCATGCTGCTTCAAAGAATTCTTCTTTGAGTTTAAGGAACGCAACTTGACTGGGTGGTGCTTAGTTGGTTTGTCGCGATATGACTGAAATAATATTGAAAGCGCGTTAAATCCTATTCACTCACTCACTCACCCTTACAAATATTGATATGCATGCTGATGACAGTACGCAATATTGTTCCGGTACAAATGTCAACCCAGTTGAGACTAAGCTGAATGCTGATTTTAAGATTGTACATACATGGATGATAGTGAATAAGCTTAGTCTGAACATTTAAAACAAAAACAAATTGATGTTAATAGGCTCCGCCCAGAAAATTTTAAGAGTTAGAGACTTGTGTGTCTTTGTTTACGATACTGTGCTTGAAACTGCTACAGGGCATAAGTTATTATGTGTTATAATAGATAGAACCCTAACGTGAAGACATATGTACAAAGATATCACGAAAATTAAATGTGTTAAAACGAATCAGTTATTAGGTTTCACAGCCTGTAACCAAATAGCTATATAACTCTTTGATATTTCCAAACTTTGAATATCGTTCACCTGCTTGGGGCAATGTTCAAAACAAACAACACTTAGAAACTTTGTATAAGCTACAGAAACGGGCGGCTCACATAATTAAATAATCACTTGTACATACGAAGACCCAGAACCGAACATTTCATTAGAAGTTTTATTTATTCTCCTTCCATCTTCTGGAATGGGCTGCATGTCTAAGTTAGGAATGCACCATTCTTATCAGTTTCCAAACGCCTTTACATGAAGCACTATTTTAAGAAACAAGTTATATGAGATTCCTACCATAAAATTATATTTGCTTTACTGTTTTAAGCCTAATAATTGCATTACATATTTCAGTACTTTAGTACTCTATAATCTACTTTAAACTGCTTTACATAAAGCAATAGTTTACCAAATATCCTATATCGGATTTTTAGTATCATGTATCTTTCAAACGCCATGTTTTACCATATGAAATCTATTAATATATTTTAGTGTTGTATGTAGTTTTTATCATTTTGTTGTTTTGTTCGTTGTGTTTAAATTATGTATATGTATTTCTTTTCATAATGATTGTTGATCATGCTAACAGTTTTTACGAAATATGTATATATGTTTGAAGCATGACCACGGTGTAAACTAGCTTTGTGCTAATGCTGTATACCCTGTGTAAATAAAGGATCTACCAATCTATTGTTAATATCGGAAGGACCCTATAACCTACCCCGCAGACTCGGGTTTAGAACTGAGAAAGATATATGGTTAAGAAATTGTACTATTACGCATAGATAAAATTTGCATTCTAATACCTTTTACCAAATACGAACCGAATCTGCCACCTCAAGTTTTACAAGATCAATTTGAAAAAAAAAACAATTTGAAAATAACCGAAAACTTGTTACATGGAACCAGCAGGATGGAGAAAAGAAAGCCAAATTAGACAAAGCAATGCTGAGCTATGATATTGCGTCAGTATGACGTCATCAAATGACAGTGCGAAGTTTGTTAACTTACAAAATGGATAAGGACCTACACAAATGTGAAAAGTTTCAGTTCTACGGCAACAGAAACAACATATATGTCCGAGGAACCACACCCCTCTCCCAAGTTGGATCTTGGAAAAGGGATAGGGGCGGGGTTAATCCTATCTGGTCTGGGCTTTTTGGGACCTGTTAAGGCCTTCGAGAGGAGGGTGGTGGTGACCATTTCGACACCCAGCCCCTAAATATTTTTCTTACCCGTTGGGCTAGGGAGCTGAAACTTACCACACTATACCCTTGGGTCAAGCTGTAGCAGCAAATGTGATGTTTGATTGATTTTTGTGTCAAATTTTTGTTATTTATGTATTTTCTCCAAAACTATAAACGCTTGGCAATCTAGTAAATATTAATCTGATGTGAAATAAAATAGTTTTTGCGCACTTCTGCCAAATGGCATGAATTTTTGAAGAAAAAAAATGACGAAAACATCATGCGTTACACCACGTGGACGTCATCTTGAATTTACCCATGCTCCTCTGCTCGGGAGTTATGCAAATAGGATGAAAATGACCTCAATATGATAAACTACAAAGTCACAGAGTGTCAGCTGTCATATTTTGTAGTTCCGGAGATAGCACAGAAAGTTGGGGGCATAATGACTAATGAATTACCCCCCCCCCCCCACTTCTCCCCCAGGCCAGATTCGTCCCCCAGGCCAGATAGGTAGAAGAAAGTATGTTACGCAATACCTTATCTACAGACATTTACCTCCTATAAAAACATTAAAATAATTAGTCACCTCGAGTGGCCTCAGTACCGGGTGGTGAAATTTGGGGTCCATGGACTATAAGAGTGTCGAGCTCCTTTAGCTTTTATACCTGCTTTATCTCGATGGAACGACCTCAATTATGCTAAGAGGGTCTCCTTGCGGTACACTTCTTGAAGAAGACATATATTTTCATAGTAATAAGGCTGAAGCGATCTGCGTGACCAAAACAGCAAACACTATGTCAGCAGAAACTACTTGACATGGGTACATTTCACGTTTCATCTGACTGTAATGGTGAACAAAACAAGCAGGGCTATTATATATGATCAATGGCACAATTATGCCTACATGTATTCTATAACTGAATTATATTCCCAGGTGTAGCTACAGTTTTAATCACGGTGATGAGATTAATTTCAATATTTGGGCAGACCAATCTGTATAGGCACCTCCATATATCCTTCACACATTTTTTCGACATTGAATGTCGACCCACACCTGTCTCTGACAGTGTTTTACTGTGCTATGCGTCCTACCTGGCTCGAACCAAAACTTTCGGCACAATCCGGCAGTATTTAAGCGCTTTTGAACTTGTCCATTGACTGTTTGGCCTCCCTGATCCCCTTACCGACAACTGTGAAAAAAAGTGTTGGATTATATCGACCAGATAAGTCAATAAAGTAGAAAATTTCAAATTTCACTGACTAGTTTTGCTCATCTCAGTACCATTCAGCCGTATTGTAGTATTGTTAGTGGAAAAATACAATAAAACATTGTTTTTTTAATTTCCAATTTGTTTTATTTAACTTGACAATGATATTATTCTGTAACGGATTTTTATTCTTGGAAAATACCACACTGTGAAACCACTAAAACTCTGGAACTATTTTATCCGGCAGATATTTTGCTTTACCAAAGGATGTTAGGATTGTTGCAGTCGTTTCGTGATAGGCCTACCCGATTAACACACTGTCAGTTCGAGTGAAAGGAAAGCGATGAAGAAATATCTGATTGTGGACTGTGAATTTTCAATGTATTTTCTGTCAAAGTCTGTTTCAGTAATAATCAGGATCATATCCTCTTGAGCTCCAAAAATGTCCATTTTTCATTTGTGCTTAGTTTTGGAGTCACAAAGAATGAAAATCATCTTGCAAAATTTGAACGCTTCCCGGTTTGGTCTCTTTAGTTTGTCCACATGTGTGGATATTTGGACATCATGACTTCAAGTACAGATAGGGGCTTAACCCAGACATGGTGAAAATAACCATCTGTCATTTATGTTTGTCTCTTTCTCTCTGGAAATGAGAAACTGACAAAAGAAAAAACTATATTTTTCTTATGTGCTTAGTTTTGGGTTCACAATATCATGCAAAATTTGAACGCCTCCCGGTTTGGTGTCTTAGTTTGTCCATATCTGTGGACATTCGGACGTGATTACTTATAACCTAATGAAGTTAAAATGAGACTTTGATCACCAGTCAAATATATTTGTCTTTTCACTCTAAATATGATTGATTACAGCATCATTCTAGAAAATATTCATCAAAAGAAGGCTGCCACTCTACATTATGTAGTACATAATTATATAGCATATGGTCCCAATGTCCACAATAGTGGACACATACTGTTCTAGTTTCGCTGTATCTATACTTATTTAAGGAACAGACCAACACGGCATGCTTTACAATTCTTTGGGTGCCTAGCATTCTGGCTACCTGTATAGTTTTATTTATTCCAAAGAAACATTTGGAGAATATTATCCAAAAATCTAACTACAAGGGTTCATTTCCACCTCTCGTAAGTCATCCAATCTTAAAACGGCTGAGGTAGGTCACGTAACCAACAATCCTAAGGAATGTTGGGTAGATGGCACCACCTAGACGTAAATTATATCTATGCGCATCAATGTTCAATATAAATTCATAGGCTGAAATTAATGAATCGCTGTCAGCGCTGGGTCTGTACTCTGCAGCTCTTGGTCATTTTCACCATTCCCACTCACATTTTCAGTTTTACATAAATTTTTCGCTTAAATAATATTTTATCTCCAGGTTTCTTTGGCACTATAACATGTATAAATAAACCTGAATTGATAATTGAAATAAATTACTAGACCGGCGAAATACTGTTTTTGTTTTTATCAGCGTAAGATGTCAACTGCTACAAATGAAGTTCTGATACTAATTTGCCTTGATTTGACCAGCACAGTATTGGATATGGCGGAAGATATAAGTTATCGTTTTATGTAAATTACTGTGTTTTAAACTGGTTCAAATTTTACTTAGTTGATAGAAGAAAACTTGTTACGGGGAAGGGGAAATCCCCTGGTTTTAAGCATGTAAATATTGGTGTGCCCCAAGGTTCTATCCTTGGACCATCATTTTTTATTCTGTATATAAACGACCTTCCAGATCATGGCGGGTGTCCGGTGGGCACGAGTTGATAATGTGATATCTAGCACTGTAATATCACTCGTCTTTATTGCTCTCCTCGTTGTTTTATAGGCTGGGTGGAGGGTGTCTGGTTCCATGCTGCTTCAAAGAATTCTTCTTTGAGTTTAAGGAACGCAACTTGACTGGGTGGTGCTTAGTTGGTTTGTCGCGATATGACTGAAATAATATTGAAAGCGCGTTAAATCCTATTCACTCACTCACTCACCCTTACAAATATTGATATGCATGCTGATGACAGTACGCAATATTGTTCCGGTACAAATGTCAACCCAGTTGAGACTAAGCTGAATGCTGATTTTAAGATTGTACATACATGGATGATAGTGAATAAGCTTAGTCTGAACATTTAAAACAAAAACAAATTGATGTTAATAGGCTCCGCCCAGAAAATTTTAAGAGTTAGAGACTTGTGTGTCTTTGTTTACGATACTGTGCTTGAAACTGCTACAGGGCATAAGTTATTATGTGTTATAATAGATAGAACCCTAACGTGAAGACATATGTACAAAGATATCACGAAAATTAAATGTGTTAAAACGAATCAGTTATTAGGTTTCACAGCCTGTAACCAAATAGCTATATAACTCTTTGATATTTCCAAACTTTGAATATCGTTCACCTGCTTGGGGCAATGTTCAAAACAAACAACACTTAGAAACTTTGTATAAGCTACAGAAACGGGCGGCTCGCATAATTAAATAATCACTTGTACATACGAAGACCCAGAACCGAACATTTCATTAGAAGTTTTATTTATTCTCCTTCCATCTTCTGGAATGGGCTGCATGTCCAAGTTAGGAATGCACCATTTTTATCAGTTGTTAAACGCTTTTACATGAAACTATATTTTAAGAACCAAGTTATATGAGATTCGTATTTGTCATTTGATGATGTCATACTGTTGGGGGCAATGTTCAAAACAAACAACACTTAGAAACTTTGTATAAGCTACAGAAACGAACGGCTCGCACCATATTAAAGTCAGATGATTTTTATATACCAACTGTTTTTTAAACAATTAAATTGGATGACTTTACGAGACCGCATTTCTTACAAACTCTGTTTTAGCATATAAAGTTTTTAACGACTGGCTCCTGTGTATTTGAAAGTTCATTCACGCGAGAAACGTACGTAGTCGTACAGCCGAAAGTTCTGAAAATAATCAATTGTACATAACACCCAGAACTGAATATTTTAGGAGAAGATATATTTATTCTGCTCCCATTTTATGGAATGGGCTGCATGTCCAAGTTAGGAATGCACCATTCTTATCAGTTTCCAAACGCCTTTACATGAAGCACTATTTTAAGAAACAAGTTATATGAGATTCCTACCATAAAATGTTTATTTGCTTTACTGTTTTAAGCCTAATAATTGCATTACATATTTCAGTACTTTAGTACTCTATAATCTACTTTAAACTGCTTTACATAAAGCAATAGTTTACCAAATATCCTATATCGGATTTTTAGTATCATGTATCTTTCAAACGCCATGTTTTACCATATGAAATCTATTAATATATTTTAGTGTTGTATGTAGTTTTTATCGGTTTGTTGTTTTGTTTGTTGTGTTTAAATGATGTATATGTATTTCTTTTCATAATGATTGTTGATCATGCTAACAGTTTTTACGAAATGTGTACATATGTTTGAAGCATGACCACGGTGTAAACTAGCTTTGTGCTAATGTTGTATACCCTGTGTAAATAAAGGATCTACCAATCTATCTATCTATAATGTAGCTGTTAATATCGTAAGGACCCTATAACCTACCTCGCAGACTCGGGTTTAGAACTGAGAAAGATATATGGTTAAGAAATGGTACTATTACAAGCTACGGTTATATAACGTCTGTCACGCATAGATAAAATTTGCATTCTAATACCTTTTACCAAATACGAACCGAATCTGCCACCTCAAGTATTACAAGCACAATTTGAAAAAAAAACAATTTGAAAATAACCGAAAACTTAATATTCTGGCATCAATGTGACGACACCAAGTGATCATTTGAAAACCTGCTAACTGATTCCGGTAGGCGAGGACCTAATAGGCAAAACATGAAATGGTTTGTCCCTCTTGAGAACGGAATGATGAAAATATACAAGAAATTATACCCCATTCCCAAAGTTGGGTTCATAATTTGATGGTATGCTATTATTATCACTAAGCTACTGCTCTGCAACTGTTATCACATTTGGGTATCACACAAATACCTCTTCAAAGAACACCAGCCAAATTTGATACATCACATGGAACCAGCAGGATGGAGAAAAGAAATGCAAATTAGACAAAGCAATGCTGAGCTATGATATTGCGTCAGTATGACGTCATCAAATGACAGTGCGAAGTTTGTTAACTTACAAAATGAATAAGGACCTACACAAATGTGAAAAGTTTTAGTTCTACGGCAACAGAAACAACATATATGTCCGAGGAACCACACCCCTCTCCCAAGTTGGATCTTGGAAAAGGGATAGGGGCGGGATTAATCCTATCTGGTCTGGGCTTTAATCTGATGTGAAATAAAATAGTTTTTGCGCACTTCTGCCAAATGGCATGAATTTTTGAAGAAAAAAAGGACGAAAACATCATGCGTTAAACCACGTGGACGTCATCTTGAATTTACCCATGATCCTCTGCTCGGGAGTTATGCAAATAGGCTGAAAATGACCACAATATGATAAACTACAAAGTCACAGAGTGTCAGCTGTCATATTTTGTAGTTCCGCAGATAGCACAGAAAAATTGTTGGGGGCATAATGACTAATGAATTACCCCCCCCCCCTGCCCACTTCTCCCCCAGGCCAGATAGCGTTAAGAAAGTGTGTTACGCAATACCTTATCTACAGACATTTACCTCCTATAAAAACATTAAAATAATTAGTCACCTCGAGTGGCCTCAGTACCGGGTGGTGAAATTTGGGGTCCATGGACTATATCTCGACTTTATCTCGATGGAACGACCTCAATTATGCTAAGAGGGTCTCCTTGCGGTACATTTCCTGAAGAAGACATATCTTTTCATAGCAATAAGGCTGAAGCGATCTGCGTGACCAAAACAGCAAACACTATGTCAGCAGAAACTACTTGTCATGGGTACATTTCACGTTTCATCTGACTGTCATGGTGAACAAAACAAGCAGGGCTATTATATATGATCAATGGCACAATTATGCCTACATGTATTTTATAACTGAATTATATTCCCAGGTATAGCTACAGTTTTAATCACGGTGATGAGATTAATTTCAATATTTGGGCAGACCAATCTGTATAGGCACCTCCATATATCCTTCACATATTTTCGACAGAGAAAATGTCCACAGGGATAAATATGTTCCAACATGCATAATAGTCTTAATTACAACTATAACAGCCAATGTTAATAATCCAAAAACACTTGGAAACACATGGTCAATGTTCATTTACGTTTTAACCTAAAAAGAGGTCTAAAACTTCGAAATGAATGGGCAAAATGGCTGCGTAATTTTGAGAAGTTTGCTTAATAATAACTATCTGGCCATTTTGGAGGACAATAAACTTGGCCTTTGATCATCAAATAAATAGCTCTCCTTGGAATAACGTGGATAACAAGCCTGAAAAGTTTCAAGGTGTTTGCTGAATCATAACCATAGGATATATTCGAGACATCAAGGTATTTGCTGAATAATAATCTTAAGATATATTCGAGACAATGTTACATTAGCTCAAGTTTCGGGGTGCGTTAACCTTGAAATTTGACTTAAATACCTTGTGATTTATTCTGTAAAATTTGAATTGAAGTGACCAAACGGTTTTTAAGTTACCCTGCTAATAGCATTTCTGAGGCAGACACTCACAGAGATGCAGCGATTCTATATCCCGTATTAGGGTGCGGGTGGGGATAATAATATACTTCTTGGGAATTATATCAGCAATAAACCTGAGAATGTTTGAGAAGTTTCGTGAATACCTCAAGATGTAGACCTTTCCAAAAAGGCATGGTATCAACCTGAATCATTGAATCTCAGTACAAATAATCTGTTATCAGTTTTTGCCTCCACCCAAGCCTCTCCACTCAATGTTTCTCAGATTTGGCGATACATGTCGCATGATAATAACAAAATAGGAGGTTCTATGGCCTTACGCTTCGTAACTTGTGTTTAATTCCGCTTAACACGGGGCTAGTAACGTTATGTAATCATGTACTTGAAGATCTATATGGTGTTCATACGAACAATCGCAATCAAATCGTCACTGGGATGATCATTCACTAGATAACCACTTTAGAACGAAAATCATATGGATTAACCCTGTCTGCCTTCAGCGATTTGGGACCTGTCCAGGCCTGTGGGGTAGCCATTTGCCAACCGCCTCCCCACCCCCTCCCCCCTAAATACTTTTTTTTTACCCCTTGGGCTAAGAGCTCTTGGGTCAAGCGTTACTAGAAAATTTCCAAATCCAGACGGCTGCCATGATGACGCCATAGTGACGTATTTTCAAAAGGGGAATTTTAGACGATTTTCGATCAGATTTTTCGATCTTTAGCTCATCTGGGCCGAAGGCCCGATGGGCTTATGTCATGGCCTGACTGTCCGTCGTGCGTCGTGCGTCGTCCGTTGTGCGTCGTCCGTTGTGCGTAAACATCTTCTTCTCTGAAACCGCTTGGCCGATTAAGCTGAAACTTGGCATGCATGTTCCCCCCAATGAGTACACCAGAATTTGTTCATGCCGTGTCGATACGATTTTAAATATGGCCGCCATGGCGGCCATCTTGAATTTGCCATTGAAACATTGTTATCGCGATTTCTCAGGAACTACTGCATAGATCTTTCTCAAATTTGGTACACAGGTTCCCCTTGGGGTCTAGTTGTGCAAGATACCTGTTGTGGTCTGATTCACAAATCCAATATGGCCACCAGGCGGCCATCTTGGATTTCCCCATGAAACATTGTTATTGCAATTTCTCAGGAACTACTTTGTGGATCTTCCTCAAATTTGGTACACAGGTTCCCCTTGGGGTCTAGTTGTGCAAGATACCTTTTCTGCTCTGATTCGAACATCCAATATGGCCACCAGGCAGCCATCTTGGATTTCCCTATGAAACTTCGTTATCGTGATTTATGAGAAAGTACTGCATGGATCTTTCTCAAATTTGATACACAGGTTCCCCTTAGTGTCTAGTTGTGCAAGATACTTTTGTGGTCTGATTCAGAAATCCAATATGGCCACCAGGTGGCCATCTTGGATTTCGAGATGAAACATTGTTATCTCGATTTCTCAGGAAGTACTGCATGGGTCTTTCTCAAATTTGGTACAGAGGTTCCCCTTGGGGTCTAGTTGTGCAAGATACAATTTGTGGTCTGATTGAAAAATCCAATATGGCCACAAGGCGGCCATCATGAATTTGCCAGTGAAATCTTGTCATCATTATTTTTCGTTAACTACTGCATGGATCTTTCTCAAATTTGGTACACAGGTTCCTCTTGGGAGGTCTAGTTGTGCAATATACCTTTTCTGCTCTGATTCGAACATCCAATATGGCCACCAGGCGGCCATCTTGGATTTCCCTATGAAACTTCGTTATCGTGATTTATCAGGAAGAACCGCATGGATCTTTCTCAAATTTGATACGCAGGTTCCCCTTGGGGTCTAGTTGCGCACGATACAATTTGCGGTCTGATTGAAAAATCCAATATGACTACCAGCCGGCCATCTTGGATTTCCAGATGAAACATTATCGCGATTTCTCAGGAACTACTGCATGGATCGTTCTCAAATTTGGTACAGATCTAGAGGTTCCCCTTGGGGTCTAGTTGCGCAAGATACAATTTGTAGTCTGATTGAAAAATCCAATATGGCCACCAGGCGGCCATCTTGGATTTCCAGATGAAACATTGTTATCGTGATTTCTCAGGAACTACTGCATGGATCTTTCTCAAATTTGGTACAGAGGTTGCTCTTGGGGTCTAGCTGTGCAGGATACCATATATGGTCTGATTGAAAAATTCAATATGGCCACCAGGTGGCCATCTTGGATTTCCCATGAAATTTTGTTATCGTGAATTCTTAGGATATTACTGCATGGATGTTGATACACAGGTTCCCCTTGTGATCCAGTTGTGCAAGATACCTTTTTTGGTTCATTTCGAAAATCCAATATTGCCGCATCTTGAATTTCCCATGAAACTTTATCATAAAATCTCAGGAAATAACTGCATGGATCATTTTATAGTGTTCAGGGGGACAACACAAGTTAGAAACTCATCTATTGCAGTTCTTTAGTAAAAATTTCTCACAGCTACTTTCTCCAGTTACAGACAGATGACCTACAGTGCCGTGGCACTATCTTTTGCATCTTCGCAAACAGATGGGGGTATGTCTTGGTTAGCCATACCTCACCAGAGATTACTTTCATTGGAAAAATGTCCTGTTACATCTCATTGCCATCGTAACAACCCAGTCGCACATATTTCGTACTCGACATGTCTCCCCCTGGTGCATATACCCACAAAATATTGGAATCGTAGGTTAAAACTGTCCAATGTACTGTCCGGACACGAAGTGGACAGACGGACGAACGACTGCAATCACATAATAAAAATTGGTTCTGGTTATTGCTTATACAGCTTACTGACAATCACACATTATATTTTGGTATAATTGCCTTTATTCCATAACCTCCAATTACAATCATGAATTTACAGCTTGACCTCCTGTGAAATCGACTATGTTGCCATTTTGTTCAGGGGAGACAACGCAAGTTAGAAACTCATCTATTGCAGTTCTTCAGTAAAAATTTCTCGCAGCCACTTTCTCCAGTTATAGCCAGATGAGCGCTACAGTGCCGTGGCACTATCTTTTTATTTATTATTTTGCAGAAACTTTATGATAGATGTGAAATAAAATCTCTTTTGCCCACTTTTCCTCGCAGAAATGCAGGAATTTTGAAGAAAAATGAGGAACACTTTACTTTTCTGGTACATCACATGGTCGCCATTTTTAATTTACTCATGATCCTCTGCTCGACAGGTTATGCAAATAGGCTCAAAATATGTGAGCTATGAAGTGATTGAGTGTCAGCTCTCAAGTTTTTGTCGTTCCGGAGATGCAGTTAAGAATACTGGACTCCAAACTGAACATCTCTCCATGTGGAAAAGGAACCATCATCTAGAACATTTTGCTTTCCCTTCGTCAACGATGCCTTGAATCATTTTAATATTTTTTCATGGGAACCGTACATTTTGATTTTGTGGAGAAGCAAATCATGTGCGACAGGATCAAAAGCCCAGATAAAACGACCTCACTGTGACGTCATTAATGCTGCCACCTTGGATGTTTTTTTATATTTCCTAGTAGAGCTCGGCCCATAGTTACAGTGTGATAAATTTCAGTCCCCTAGCTCGAGGGGTAAGAAAAATAATTACGGGGGGGGGACGAAATGGCTCCTCTCCAGGCCTAGACAGGACCCAAAAACCCAGGCCAGATGGGGTTAAATAAAACATAATTGTGAATATTTGCATGGTAGTCACCCTGACAACACTTGGCTAAAACATGGAATCGGTAATTTCGCATCTATAGCTAAGTTGGAGGAGTCGGTCTTTGTACTCATTACCCTGGCTCTCACGGTAGTGGTTGTTCTCTTCTGTACTCCTTAAAGTCGAAACAGAGACTTCTTGGTACATACTGCTCAAGACGGAGTTGAATATTCTAGTATGCTCCTAACGACCGATATATATAAAAGACGTTTAGTCTTGGTTGAGCAAGACTGACCTCATGTCCAAGCATGCGGTTAGCCCTACTCGCAGATATAGAATAAGAGAGTAAGAGTAAGAGTAATAAACTTTAATTAGCGTCGATATAATATACAAACCAGAAAACATTAGCTCTGAACGAGCTATTGACCGACAAACAAATGTATAATAACAATAAAAATGTAGAAGTATATTAAATGCAATGAATTTTTTATCAAATATTTTCATTATGTAATATTTGTTTGTTTTGTTATTTAATCGTTTTTAATAATTGAATTATTATTTCAGTGTAATCACAATTATTATATCACTGTAATCCCCCAATATTTGAAGAGGGCTTGAATAAATTACCATACATTTACGTGTGCTCTGAGTGAGCTACTGGTCGAATAACTAATATATAATTACAGTAAATATAGTACATATATTAATGAATTTTCATTGAATTTCCATATGACATTATTTGATTGTTTTCTTTTTAATTGTTTTTAATTTGCATCTAAGCATCAATTAATATATCTTTCCAATCACACACATAATTATCACTAATTTGAGTTAAGGATGAGTGGGCGAGTTGGACTTTTTCTGACAGTTCTAACACTATTAAGGCTTGCAAATTGCGCATTTTCACGATTAACCTCCCCATGTCCGAATCAATCTACCGAAATCATTTCTGTCAGAGGCCGTCCGATATTCATTCGGTAAACTATTCCATATTCGGCTGGCCTCGTACCGAAATGAGTTCTTGCCGTACTTTGTGGTGTTAACTCTAGGTATATCAGTTAAATGTTTATATCTGAATGAATATTTTGTGTTTTTAAACTTAATGATGTCCTGTAAATACAGAGGGGACAGATTGTTTAGAATTTTGTAGACTTCAAAGCACATGCTCTTTACCCTGCTTAAATGGAGTGTTGGTAAGTTGGCTTTTTCAAGTAGGTAATTGTATGGGCTTTTGAAGTCACGATAAACAAATCTTAAAGCTCTATATTGCAGTCTTTCCATCTTGTCAGTGTTTTTCTTGCTGCAAAAGTGCTACACCATAGGGCAGTAGTTGAAATTTGACCGAATAAAACAATTGTAGATCAACAGTTTTGTTTGTGTTGATAAAAGGTGACTAAGTCGTGCCAAAACATTGATCTGACTACCTGCTTTCTTGCATAAGTTTGTAATGTGTTGGTCGAAAGTTAAGAGGTAGTCAAGTTCAATTCCTAACAGCTTTACACTATCGGAACAACTAATTTCTATGTTCTTAAGGGCAAAGTTTCTACATTCTTTGTTACCTTCTTTTTCAAGGCACATAGCTTGGAATTTTTCTGGGTTGGCCTGCATGCCATTATTGCCAAACCAGTCTACAATTACATCAATTTCCTTCTGGATTATTTCCTTTAAGGTTGTTAGTGACTTATGGGCATACGACAAAGTATTGTAATCTGCATAGTTGTACAGTTTGGCACTGTGAACAAAATAAAATATATCATTTATGAAGATATTGAATATCAGAGGTCCCAAAATGGACCCGATATCTGTAGCAATATTTGCATAGAATGAGTTAAATATTTCACAGATTTCGGTTTGATCTGTAACAAGTCTGTTACTTTCTGTTAATATTATATCACCAGACTTGCTTACTTGTTTACTCGACAGAAAAGGTTTAATAGTTGGCCAAAAGTCGTTTGACTTTGGGCCATCGCCACATCGCTCAGAAAAGTATTGGCGAATGGATTTTCTGCGTAATTTGGTTACATGATTTCGCTGCTGTCTATAATTTTCCCAATTTTGGGGTGTTTTGTATTGATTAAATTTATTGTGCAGCATACGCTTCTTATATGTAGCTTTTCTGAGCTCACTGTTCATATATGGGGGTGGGTCACGTTTTGGGTACTTCTGTTTTCTTGGAGCGTGCTCGTCCACCACCTCCATGAGCATCTTCTCGAAAGCCCAATAACTATCGTTAATGTCCTCAAAGACGTGGGCAACATGAAAGGGGATGCTCTGGACGTCCCGGGGGAGCACGCTCTCGTCAAAATTCCTATAACTTCTAAACATGACCTTTTGACGTTTGTTAGGGTGACAAGTTTCTCGTACTCCGACGGCGATCATATGGTGCATGTCACTCAGACCACAGTTGAATTTTACATTATTGCACAATAGACTTGGTGAATTGGTCAATATGACATCAACAATTGATGGGTTACAATCTTTCTTAAAACATGTAGGTTCTTTGATTAAATTGACTAGATTAAAAGTATCAGATATCATTTGAAGTGTTTGGCACTTATCTATGTCAAGCCTATCGTAATTTAGATCACCAATAACAGCTATGTGATCATATTTGGTCAGTGCCAGGTCCAGCTTACTGCAGATTTCATTTTCAAAAACACCATTGCTAAATGAGGGTGGTCGGAATACACAGAACAATCCCCATGTTCTTTTCTTTAGCTTGAACCCCAGGAATATGGTTTCGACATTAGCACATTCAAAATCCTTCATTCGTCTAACAGGAAGGTCTGACCTAGTGTAGACCATTAGCCCCCCACCACTGGCTGTTCTGTCTTTTCTTTCAAGCTTGTATCCGGGCACAGAGAACAAAGTGTTGTTAAATGACTCATCTATTTTAGTCTCAGCTATTATGAGCACATGCACAAGCTTGTCCTGCAGAATAATTTTTATATCACTAAATTTATTTCGTATACTGTTAATATTCAAATGACACAGTATAGGTCTTCTTGGGTTGTTTTTATGCATTTGTCTCAATTTGTCGAAGATGTCATGGTCGCTTCGATCATCACTATCAGTATCTTGTGGGTGTGACACATTCGACTCATTTGGACAGTTAAAAAAGGAATCACTAAAATTTGGGAGCAGGCATTTGTAACAGTACTAGTTTGTGTCAGTAGTGGCAAGCAGTTGGTATTGAGCATCTGACAAAGAGATGGTATCTGGTAGGCACCTAACATGGTGCCACACATCACAGTAATCACAACAGATGCCCTTCTGGTTGCACTTTACGGGTGTCTTGCAGATACCGCATTCATTTTTGTATGTACGTCCCGAGGGGCCTGGGTTCGTCTGTATATCGCCACTTGATAATATTAAAATGAGGGTATAGTACCAGCGTTGGGCCGATTTACTCATTTTAACTGGTACAAAACGTCTCCGACTATTTTGTCTCGTTTCCGGTTTCATATCTGGTAATAGATTTTTAAGTCCTAAAACTCTCATGCACTTTACACATCTGTCGTGACATGTTGTTATCGCCATTCCGACAGGATCTAGGCATCCTTGACATTCAAATGGACTGTTGTTGGGCCTATGTTGAAGCAGTAGAACAGCCAGAATAACTGCAGGAGTCATGAATACTGCAAACAGGCTGTGATATGACTACAGGAGGGTTCCAAGCTAACTCGAACGAGACAACACCAGTATCTCTTATGTTGTTCACAATCTACATTACGTTTCCATTAATGGTGTATTTGAACGTTACAATACTTTACTTTTATCAGTATTCAATGGCATGTCCCACAAAATACTCCATTTCACTAATTCGTCAACATTTGTAGTTACACGCAGGAGGAAGTTCCCTTAATTTCTTTAATACATTTTGAATCATCTGCAATCATCCTTTGTTTCTCACACTCACACAGTCCGGCATATCATTTGCATATAGTAGAAACAACTTAAGTCCCAAGATGGATCCTAGAGGGACCCCAAACTGAACATCTCTCCATGTGGAAAAGGAACCATCATCTAGAACATTTTGCTTTCCCTTCGTCAACTATGCCTTGAATCATTTTAATATCTTTCATGGGAACCGTACATTTTGATTTTGTGGAGAAACAAATCATGTGCGACAGGATCAAAAGCCCAGATAAAACTATCAGCCTGCCCAATCGGTTCAAAATTTGACCTACTTCATGGCAACCTTGTGTTGTAGTTCTAGTTGATCGGCCTTTTACAAAACCGTTCTGGAGGTGGTACAAAATAAGCTCGACATATCCACAAATGAAATATAAAATGTATCTTTCGTCTAATGTCTGGTGGTCTTATGACTTCACATGAAATCCTCCCTAGGCACCTCACATCCAGACTAGAATACGGAGTACTGTTCAGATATACAGCCAGAATATTATTCTGTGGGGTAATATGATTATGTCAGTTCGTCGGCATCTTTTACCCCCACCTTTATATATTGCGTGTGTTAGCTCTGTATGGTGAGATTCTGCTGATAGACGTTTCTTCTCCGAGGCATGCCCTCTGTACAAATCATAGTGATTGTAGTATGTGACTGGTTAACATGGTGGAGAATTAATCGCTTGATCAGTGTCGGGCCTCATAGACTTGTGTTCTGAGTAAGAACTCGCATTCTACTAGTATGTTAGCGGATGGTTTCGTCTATCTAACGATCGCACATTTCATCACTTCCCATCAAATGACTTGATAGGTCTATTATATCATTCCTCTTGCATACTTTTAACTAATACCACTCTAGCCCGTGCTAGGGGCCGCGTGGACATGCCATTGAAGAAGCCTGCATGAAATACCACAATAGAAGCGTGGCTGAGATATAAATCATCACTGAGATAATTTTTGGTTCTTGTAATGTGTTGCCATGTGAGCACAGCCAGAAAAAATGTGATAGTTATCACCCTAAAATGGTGATGACTGCATCACCCCAAAAAGGTGATGAGTTAGAGGCATCACCCTTTCTTTCTATTTCGGCGGTGACATACTAAAATAGGTTAAATTATTGTTAAAAAAACTCAAATGTGTATCTTGCAAAATGGAAACATCGTCTCCCTTTTTACGTAGGCCGGGGATGTCGACAGGGCGACTATATATCCTCATATCTTCTCTGCTATGTGCAGAAGTACTCGGGTCCATGATAAAAAACAATGACAATATATCTGGTATAAACGGATCTGACGTTAATCTATGCCGGGAGTTGAAACTAGACTGGATCGATGAACTCAACAGATTAGGAATGTATTTATCGACAGTAAACTGTCACAACATGTGGCAACCCAACTACCTAAGTAAGATTGGCGACCTGAAAAGAGAACTACATGGATGGAGATTACGAAATCTAACATTCTTGAGAAGATCACCGTGATCAAATCCCTAGCTCTATCAAAGCTCATACACCTCTTTTTAGCCATGTCAGACCTAATTCTGAAATTATAGAAGAGTGTTATATAAGTTCCTATGTAATGGTGGGTGGGAGATAAAATAAAGCGAGAAATTATATAACACAGGATTATGAAAACGACAGACTTCGAATGACAAATTTGCTCCCTTGCATTCAATCACTTAAAATCTCATGGATCAGGCACCTCATGTTTGGGAGATTCTTGTTCTCCCCACATTCTTGTTCTCCTGTTGAATCATAATTTTGTTGCTCACTGAAAAGTGGGTCTCCTCTCGTTGACCAATTTCCAGGTTTTTGAATAACCTCTTATGATTAAGCACCCAGAGTTCATTTGGGACTAGATAGAAGAAAACCAACATTGTTGTGCTATCGTCTTTTTGGTTCGCTCCACCGCAGCTTTGCATTTCAGCATCGCGACATCGCACCCTTTTCTCAATTCAGCGTGTCCTCTCCTTCTACAACGTGCATGTATTCTGACCTTCGCCTCGAATTTTCACAACACTGCATCGATTTATCAACTGTAGCAAATCTTTTACCGCACTGACTAATTAATCTGAGATTATAACAACACTGTATAGTGCGATTTGGTGTTAGCGGTATCATCGTTGGATGCCGGTTATTTGCGGAAAGGCACCACTTCAGGGTAGATTGTGTCGGACAAGGTTCGCTTTTAGAATTGTCATCTTTTTATATTATTACCTGCGGCACGCAGGTCTACGGGAGGCTCGCGTTGTTGTTCTTGTTGTTGTTGTTGTTCTTGTTCTTGTGACTTTTTAAAATGCGCATGCGCTACACTTTTCTTTTCAACCTCCGATCTCACATGACAATACTGTCTTCAAGCGCGTTTGAAATTCATTTGCAACTATATTCGATGGAATGAATTATTGCTTCGTTAATTATTATATATGAGAATAGTGTGAATAACGTCAAAGGACCTACGAAGTAGGGTAGGCGTTAGGACTCCGACACGCACTGTGCTCTTGGACCCCAGTTGAAATCCTGCCAATATTAAGATGGGCACGGCCCAAGTTAGAATCACCAGTGATTTTAATCAAAAATCCCCAGAAATTTTCATCAAAAGTAGGTCCACTCGAAACATGCTGGCAACAGTCCCCTAATGCACCTTCATGCCCAGTGTGAATAACGTCAGAGGACCTACGAAGTAGTGTATGCATTAGGACTCAGACACGCACTGAACTCTTGGACCCCCAGTTGAAATCCTGCCAATTTTAAGATGGGCACGGCCCAAGTTAGAATCACCAGTGATTTTAATCAAAAATCACCAGAAATTTTCATCAAAAGTAGGTCCACTCGAAACATGCTGGCAACAGTCCCCTGATGCACTTTAATCCTAAAAATCAAGGTTCTAATATCAACAGTAACACTCAAATATAACATATCTCTCAGATATAACATATATATAAATATTAATATTCATGTCACTGTTCCATTTTTTCTCTAGTTGTATTCCTCTTAAAATTTTGTACTCTGCCTTTGACTGGTGTTTGTACAATAAAATCTTGAATCTTGAATGATTATTTTGCCGACGAAAGGATTCAGATGGACTCACTCATTACCGGACAATTTCAAATGGTAGCCCACTTCGAAGAGACAGAAATGATTATGTAGTATTTAATGAGTTGGACACCCCTGTGCGCGAACAATACCTCGCAGTCGTGCAGTTATATTGTGCACTTTCGGTTGCATGACATTCGGCAAATAGCTATTTTGAATGATTCTCTTTCAGAACACAGCCTCTCTATCCTCATTCTCGCAAGCCAGGGCCTTGATTCGCTGGTATTGATGTTCCCGTCCTCTTCCGCACTCAGAATCCCTTTAGAATAGCATTAATCACTTCCGTAAATTCAATACTTATGTGTATCAGCAGACAATGCGCAGAAACATATTGCATTTGACATCATTCTCTCAAGTCAGAGCCCATTTCTGCTAGAATTTACTGGTTCTATACAAAATTTACGTTAC
Source organism: Hanleya hanleyi (assembly GCA_036873755.1). Classification (NCBI taxonomy): domain Eukaryota; kingdom Metazoa; phylum Mollusca; class Polyplacophora; order Lepidopleurida; family Hanleyidae; genus Hanleya; species Hanleya hanleyi. Next base: position 27,335 of record JAVTVY010042308.1, read on the forward strand.
TTTGTCAGTTTTACGAATGGAAGGACGTCATTTATTAGCAGATGCTGACCATAAAAGCGATCTATTTGTCCTCGTTGTCAAAAGCTAGGGCCTTGATTTCCAGGAGAGGAGAATTCGACATCATTCTCTTACACACATACCTTGTTTAGTGAACTAGCCCTGACATTTTCCACTTAAATTACCTTCGAAAAGGCAAGTTTGAACTTGTCAGATGAGATGATATTTCCTAAGAATGAAATAGTTAATGTCTTGGTATTGACTCGCTGCATGGAAAATAGTGTCAAGGTATTTAGTTTGCAGGTGACACGCAAATACAGAAACTTATTTAATTAGTCCAATTGAATATCAAGACTGTCACAGGCCTTAATTTAATAGTGAAAAGTGTCATTATGCCTCTTGGACAGTTTGATAAAACCTTCAATCCCATTCCATAGTTTCACAGATCAGAGTGATAGACCTTATACTAAATTCATTGAAAATTAAGGAAATATAAACTTTCCATTATGCTCGGCAACGTAAGCGAGAAGGGAGACTGAAGAGCGTAGATTTTTGCGCTATGACTAAACCCTTGAAATTTATTTGGATTCCAAATATTTGAAAGCCTTTTTGATTTGCAAAAATCAACGGCTGAACCGAATGTTTTGAAATTTGGCATACACGATACTTATACCAAGATATTGCCAAACCGATAATTGTGACTTCGTCTGTCAATTCAGTATAGACGGCATGGACCAGTCAAAATCGTTGAATTTTGAACGGGGAAAGTGAATATATATATATATGGTATCAGACCTATTAGGCAATTCCTACAATTGTGAGTTAGAATCTGAAAATTACTTCCCTGGGCATGAAAACACTGGCAGATGTTGTTTTTTCTACCATTACCACTACCTCCGCTGATATGCCTTTCACTGTATTATTGCCACTGCCGCAGGTTTTGACTACAATGTAGTCATTTCTCACTTGTTTATGAACGATCTCCCAGACGATTTAACATGCTCAAGCTTAGTTTTGTGTGCAGTCGATAGATGCCTATGAGGCGCCGTTTGTGACAATATTGTCAACGACAAATATATAGAGTTAAAACCAAAATATAAAGTCGCCGTTTGTGACAATATTGTCAACGACAAATATATAGAGGTGAAACCAAAATATAAAGTCGCCGTTTGTGACAATATTGTCAAACACAAATATATAGTTAAAACCTTTGTAAATATATATAAAACGATATAAATAGGGCCTATATATAAAGTTATTTTTTTTTTATTTTTATAAATATTTTTTGAACATAAATAACGATAGGAAGTTAAGACGTTAAATTTAACGTAAATATAAAGTACACGAACTTGTAAAGTGTACATGTAAACCGGATATGCCCAAAGGAAGCTGCGCAATCGATGTGCGCGCGAGTAATACTGGTTAATCAAAACTGCAACTGGGTTCTGAAGCGAAACTATGACAGCGGTGAAAGCCACTCGCATGTCACAGATGTGTCGAATCAAACAATAAGATCACGTACCTGAACATATATCAGTTCACTGCCATAGTGATTTAGTAAAGGCCTATTCCAATTTTCAACAATTACTGTTATCATTTACAATCGTACTTCAGAGTTATCACATCAATTAGATATAAATACATCTACTTATAAATCACCATAAGGTATCCTAGCCTGCAGCCAATATCACGGCCTGCCCCTTTGATGTTCAATCTGCGATTCCGTCGGCCAAGTCGCTGGTTGCTATTTGCCGCATAGAAACATCAACAGAAGTTGAAATAAAACATGAAAATAACGATATATTAATTATGCGCAACACAAATATTAGGCAATTTGAAATCATACTGAATATGAGCATATTTCATTGACTAGAATATGACCATTCATAGCCTAGTTATAGGATTTGGAATTATATTGTCGTTTTGTATCATTTATCGTTTTTCGATAATTTCCGCATTTCCAAACAAGACAAAAATTAGCAGGGAATTTGGTATAAGTACAGCGAATGTGGAAACTAATGGCTCATGAGGAACCGGTTGCGCAATGCTTGTATCATCAAACGTACCGTTCTCAAATTATGAAAGAACAATGGCACCTACTGTGGGAACCACCAGTGTGGATTGTACTGTTGCGTTCACCGTTCCTCGTTTTCATTAGCGAGATCATTTATTATAGCATGATACGCTTACTTGATCTCAAACTTTTTAGGTTTTAAGTTAGTATAACGTAATTTGAATAAAATGAACTGTTGATATTCGTAAGCGGTAATTACTGGGTTCAATCCCTGGCCGGGTCATACCAAAGACTTGAAAAATGAAACTTGTTGCTTCCTCGCTCACGCTCAGTATTGAGAGGATAGAACAAGGACTGGTTCGCTCGGTGTCAGTATAACGTGACTGAGTGGGGTGTCATGTCTGCCTACGGCTTGATATTTCGGTGGGACAGCAGTATAAAATGTCAACATTAGATCTGCTCTGTTAGAAGTAGGTATACCTTGGCCCCTTCCACTCCCCTCCCTTCCCTTCCCCGTCGTGATATAGCTGAAAAAATGTTGAAAGCGACGTTAAACCCTATTCACTCACTCGTCACCGTATATAATAGGGTTAACACCGATGCCCATCAAGAACCCATCGGCCCAGAAGTGCTCTTCAATACACACGTATTGAAGATCAATTAGCGATTAGCACGCAGGGGTAAAACGGCTTCGACTGATTCCTCAGTTACTAGTAACAGCTTCGAGGCAGCGCAAAAGTGAAAAAAGGCCAATGTAGTGTTCCTCATGAGCCATTAGTTTCCACATTCGCTGTACTTATACCAAATTTCCTGCTAATTTTTGTCTTGTTTGGAAATGCGGAAATTATCGAAAAACGATAAATGATACAAAACGACAATATAATTCCAAATCCTATAACTAGGCTATGAATGGTCATATTCTAGTCAATGAAATATGCTCATATTCAGTATGATTTCAAATTGCCTAATATTTGTGTTGCGCATATCGTTATTTTCATGTTTTATTTCAACTTCTGTTGATGTTTCTATGCGGCAAATAGCAACCAGCGACTTGGCCGACGGAATCGCAGATTGAACATCAAAGGGGTAGGCCGTGATATTGGCTGCAGGCTAGGATACCTTATGGTGATTTATAAGTAGATGTATTTATATCTAATTGATGTGATAACTCTGAAGTACGATTGTAAATGATAACAGTAATTGTTGAAAATTGGAATAGGCCTTTACTAAATCACTATGGCAGTGAACTGATATATGTTCAGGTACGTGATCTTATTGTTTGATTCGACACATCTGTGACATGCGAGTGGCTTTCACCGCTGTCATAGTTTCGCTTCAGAACCCAGTTGCAGTTTTGATTAACCAGTATTACTCGCGCGCACATCGATTGCGCAGCTTCCTTTGGTCATATCCGGTTTACATGTACACTTTACAAGTTCGTGTACTTTATATTTACGTTAAATTTAACGTCTTAACTTCCTATCGTTATTTATGTTCAAAAAATATTTATAAAAATTTAAAAAAAATAACTTTATATATAGGCCCTATTTTTATCGTTTTATATATATTTACAAAGGTTTTAACTATATATTTGTGTTTGACAATATTGTCACAAACGGCGAATTTATATTTTGGTTTCACCTCTATATATTTGTCGTTGACAATATTGTCACAAACGGCGACTTTATATTTTGGTTTTAACTCTATATATTTGTCGTTGACAATATTGTCACAAACGGCGCCTCATAGAGATGCCTTTCATTTGTTGGAGAAAATTGTAACTGAAGTAAAAATTAAGCTCAACACTGATTTGCAAAATATTCAAAATGGACTTTTTATGAATAAATTGAGTCTCGATATATCTAAATCTAAGTGCTTGTTGGATCTGCAGAAAAGCTGACTAGTTCACTTCAGTTATTAGTTACTTTGGACAACGTTTCAGTAGAAATTGTGACAGCATCTTCTGGGCATTATCAAAGACCATAATTTGTCATGATAAAATTATTTGTTGCAAAAGAGATCAAGGAAAGTTTGGATTTAAGACGCATGTGGCACTGTATGCCTCGCAATACTCTTGTTTTATTATGCAATGCACTTGTTTCATCGCACTTCTCTGGAGACTATTCAGGGATGGTGTAATGATAATAAAATGCACTTCAATATTCCAAAACTCAATGCGTTATTCTGATGGACTCGAGCAGTAATGTCCCGACAAAATATTGGTATTCTCTATCGAAACAGAAAAGTCCCGCGAAGAGCTGCCGAGCTAAACTATTCAATACCGTTTTGTATGTTCTTACATATATTGATTACTACTGTACATGATGGGGAAATGTAACCCAAGATCAAATTGATAGATAACTCAAATTACAAAAACGAGCAGCACGATTCGTTCTCAATGCCATTACCAGACACCAACCGAGTCATTGCTCAAGGAGCTCGTCACTGAATAGAGTACCAGAAAGTCATTATTATGTACCAAAATCTTCACAACCAATTTCCTTCCTATCTCTGTTTAATACACTCACGAAGTCACATACAGACAAACTAGAGCTACTGACGGCAACAATTAGAATGTTCCTCGCCGCAGAACATACTATCTGCAACGCAGTTTAACATATTCTGGAGCCAATGACGTAAAACAAGCGCCTGGGCTGGACAGCTTCAAGTCCAGGTTTATTGGCAATCGATAATAAAATATAATGTAAATATGTATGTATATTTTTATCACATAACTACTGTTTTATTGGCGACATTTGGTCATGACATATTTTTCGTACCCACCTAGATGAATAACACTTTAAACGATTCTGATTGGACGGTACCCGTTAGCGTGGGAAAGTTATTAATACGCGTGATGTCAAGGGGCACTTCTTTACTACGGGGTCAAATTTACTACGATTGGGGTCAAAATTACGAGAGAATGGCTGCCGCTTTGAATGTTGGGAGCGTGGCCAAAATCGATGAGAAAGGAAGAGCTGATATTGTACAAATGTTGAGGGATGAAGGGGAAGTATTATATACTGTTAAACTTTTTGGAATAGACCTTGAAGTTGACTTGGCTGCCCACAGATTAGAAATTGTCACGAACGAATTTTTCCAGCAGACGACATCAGCTACTCCCTCTGTTGATTGATATTAAAACTCTCGGGAAATATCTGCAACAGCCTACCATAAATGAAATCCGCTAGATTCATGAAATCCCACCTCCCCAACTGAACATTTTGTTGTCAAAATATTCATAAGTGTTCGTAAAGCAGATGGGTTCGGACAATGATGTCAAGTTTCGACAGACAACTCCGGAGAAAGAAGTACGGGTACAGCCTAACTTCGAGCGTTGAATTTGATCAACTCCGCGAGGTCTTGAAATCTAAACAAAAGGATCTAAAACGACAAGGCAAGGGAAATCTTCCAAATAAATCAGACCCCATTTCTCCCGAACAGGTTGATCAACTTTGGCTGACTGAAGCACTTGGAAAGAAAACGCCGAACAAAATCCTCCAGAGATTGTGGTTCTTTAATACCGTGCATTTTGGGATTCGTGAAGAAACGGAACACCGGCGTGCTTGTTGGGGTGACATTTCCGTGCATACGGACACAAATGGCCAGGAGTACCTAGAGTTTAACGAGAGACAGACAAAAACCAGAACTGGTGAAAATCCGCGAAACCTTCGGGTTGTTAAACCAAAGATGTGGGCAAACTTGGAAAACCCTGACAGGTGTCCCGTCGCGATATACAAGTTTTATGCAGAGAAACGACCAGCGGATTTTTGTAAACCCGACGTTCCCTTCTATCTAGCGGCAAATACAAAAACTGACCCACTTGCGAAAGATGAAATGTGGTTTTTGCGTCAGCCTGTAAGGAAAATAAAATCGGATCCCTGATGAAGCGACTGGTGAGCTCGGCGGGAATCCTCACACAAAAGCATCTCACCAACTCCAGCGCAAGGAAACACCTTGTTCAAAAGCTCCATGACAACGATATTCTGGCAAATCAAATAATGGAAATCTCTGGGCACAGGAACATTCAATCTATAAACGACTACTCCCATATAAACAACGAACAACACACACCAATTTCCCGGGTTTTGAACTCCAAGGTCAACGAAAGCGCGCAATGTACACCGTCCACATCCGTCACAGAAATGCCACCTCAAGTATTTCCATCCATTATATCGTGTAGTCAGAGTAACAATTCTGTGAAACAGTCTAAACGGTCAACAGTTCTGCATGTTCAAGGCGTTCACACACGGTTTTGTGGGAACATATCGGGTGGTCAGTTCGAAATTCATGTCCACAAGTCTTCACCCCCGGTTTCCTTCCGAATCCGTGCACGTGCTAAAACCAATGGCAACAATCACGCGTCTACGGCATGTAATGCCTAGGCAAGCGTAATCGAGAAGTGACTGGTGTTGTATATACATGTACTACTGCATTCCTGGATGTGTTACGGTCAATTCGAATTGAATTGTTGCGTATTTTCTTATTAACTGTCCTTCTACATCGCTTGCAACTGACGGCGAATTCAGAAACTGTCTTGCTGAACATTTGTTTATGGGAACTACATTCTTGTTGTTCGTCTGAGGCAGTCAATGTTCGTCAGAAAATAATTATAAAAATGTCTACGGAATGAATCGATCTGTGTTGGTTATTTCTGTTTTAAGTTATGGGATAAACAGAATCTTGCACTCGTGGTCATTTAATATGAAAGTTATGAAACTCGTTGAGTAAGTTTTGTATATGTTGCTCGCTAAAGCTCGCAACATATACAAAACTTACTCAACTCGTTGATAATTCGGTCATCTACTGTAAACTATAGATCCATCTAGAAAGGTAGGCTGCATAGCAAAGGAAACCTTAGCGGGTTTATTTCCTTGATTCTAACATTAACACCAGATAAAGGCAGCAAACTCAGTCGTGATGATATATATTAAATGTCCTCATTAACAAAGGACTTTCGAAGACTTTCTGTGATTAGCTGGATGATCTTCACAATTGCCTTCACAAGCCAATAGAAACTTTGGATTTATTTTTAAAATTTTGTATTGACCAATCAGAAGCTCCAACATTAATATCCCCGTATCTTTGCACGTTTATCATGTGTACCGTGCCACCACTCCAAGAGCAGATCGGCTAACATCTAATTTTATTTTCAGTTCACACTAATGCAATCAGATCAATACAGATTCCGGCATATCACGCCGCTTATCGTCAGATCACCGAAGTTAGGCAACCTTGAGCCTGGTCAATACTTGGGTGGGTGAACGCGTGCTGTAACGCTGGGCTGATCAGAGTTCGATAGCCATTACCAGTTCCACTTCATCAATTTATGTGCACCATTGATGTTAGCTCTATCAATTTTATCAATTCAAACTGTGTTACAATTATTCCACGATACCGACGCCTACTCATGTACAGACGCTCATCATTGACTACGCACACTTTATATACCAATTATCAAATTCATGCATGTTTCGCATTCGATTATCTGCGTATCTCGCCATCTTCGGAGGGTAACAGATTCAGCAAGGAAGTCAAGTCCATATATAAATCAAGTGCATTATTTTCTATGATACTGACTGGAAAATAAACTACTGATACAGAGCTGTGGACACTGATACTTTTACGTATTATTTTGGTCTATTCATCTATGCTAGGAAAAAAACTATATTTGGATTGGATGCGTCACGGTATGACAAATTCAATAAGATATGAGAAATTACGAAATTGAATTTCATCAAAACTGTTGCCCGGTAGTATTTAACCCATGATCCTCTAACATGCATAATATACCTGGCTGAATAAATTTATTGTGTGCAGAGTACTTACACCCTATAAAACGAGAACTATAAAACCGAGCTCTGGCTATCAATCTGGTTATGTTCCACTTGGCCAGATGTTTCCAAGCAGAGTTATCACCCTTTGCGAACTACACGTATGCATCCAAGTTAACAGGTCGTCTACATTTGAATTAAAACGTAATAACAAACACCTAGTTGCTACTACGGGCTACGTCGTTAAACGAAGTCTAGGAGTGTGTTACGTTTCAATGAGTTGCTGGTGGTCAGTGATCTTGACCGTAGACCTTGTTGAGCTCAATACTGGTACCCGACACATCGCTTCCCACCAATACATCCTCTCACAAAAATATGATTTTCTGCGGTATTCCTTGGACTGAACTGTTAGCACAGAAAATGTTTTCAACAGCTTCCTGTATGAGGGGCACTGTGAAGCTGGCCTTGGCTCGCTTTGACCTTAGACATTTACAGTACCTGGCATATCGCCTCTGTTGTTCCACTCAAAACAATGAATGGATTTCGACGATTTCATGATTTTGGGCCAAATTTGTGTTTGCTGACCTTTGACCTCAAATTTGTTTTCGTGTACATCCACTTGCCCTCGCATATCAACTCGTAGAAAAATTTTGATTTTCAATAATTTATTATAATGAGGCATCGATGGCGTTGAACCTTGACCCCAATTTAAGTAGGCTACATCTCGACCCATTCGAGAGAAATCAATCAATTTGTAATTATCGAAGTCCGGAGACGAAGGAGAATGAGAGGAAAACATTGGGCTTCGCCAGCCATAGCTGATGTAGTCCAAACATTTTAGGGGGACAACTATCTCTTGGAGCTTATAGTTGATTGTCGTGTAGATCACATTTATTACGGCCGGACTAAGGACCGATATTATATATGGTAGCGAGAGAACATCGGGCCAATGAGCAAAATAGACAGATAAGATAACGTAATATCTAATCTTTGCACTGAGGTGACATTCGGTATCTATTTCACCTTGACCCATATTTAGTATGTTTTTCGACGACCCAGTTACCCTTAACCAGGGGACTATCTTGCGGTACGATGTATTTCTTTCGCCATCGCTTCTTTTCTTTGAATTAATCAATGATACCTTTTTATTTTAAAATTTGGCTCTTAGAAAGATGCGGAGAAGGAACGATCTCTGGGGATGGGGGTAGGTTTGCACTCGTGTACAATGTAAAATATCTGCCTCGAATTCATTAAATAGGAGAAATTATTTAATTGAATTATTAACATTTGTGGCTTCCAGTAAGTTCAAAATACAGAGTCATTCATACCTGCCTAAATAAGTGAACATGAAACGTGAAGACGTCAATGAACCCAATCCGCTTCACATATATTAGACCGGCGGTATATATTTACCGCAGTGCCGAAACACATGGATCGTCACATTCGAAGAGCACAAATCAGGAAAAAAACTAGGTCGTCATTCAAACATTACTGGCTTGCATACTGCATGTTCTGTGGATTTAAGGAAAGTAGTGTTCTTATTGGCAAGTTGGCACAGACACTGGTGATAATTACACGCAATTTATAAAAGTGGTTGGTAAAAATGCCGGGGTATTGACAAGAAATCGCAAGATCCCACACGCCAATATTCAAACTGCATTATCTAATAATATCACAAGAACCAAAAATAATCTCTGTGAAAGTTTATATCTCACGCTTTTATTGTGATTGTTCATGTGGACATGTTGAATGACATGATCTCAAAGCCTCTAGCACAGACTTGGGTGATATTAGATGCAATTATCTAAGAGCAATGATGTAATAGACCTACATGTAAGTCACCTGATGGAAGGCGATGAACGGTGTGGACGTCAGATAGAATAAACGGGCCAAAAGTGCCTGAGCTATAGCCTGAAATGTAACTTCCTCTAGTAAACGTAGCCATCTGATCAAAGATTCTCACCACCACACCTTGTTTGTTTATATTGAATGGGTGAGTAGGATTTTATCATCGCTCTCAGCACTTTTTTAGTCATATCACGGCGGTGTGCCTACGTGCGACGGTGCGATGTCATTGCCGTCTGTTTATAGTGGGTTGAGTTTATCTGTATGCTTCCAGAAACCAGGTCACCATATTTCTTGAGTATTGATCAGCGGTCTAGGTCAGTCATGAATATAAGGCAGTATAAACGTGTTTGACTGCTGAAAGAGAAAGAATCATGATAACAGGATCTCTCTAGTCTGCTGTTTCAACTTTTGACGTCTTCCATGCACCCAAATACATGTCTATGCCTGATTTATCGGGCCGATTAAAGGTGTAGCAAATGCCACAAATTATAAACGGACATGTCACTGCGGAGGTCTATCCCTGCCTATACGGCCCATTTTATTCCAGCGCAACAGCAAGGTTATCCAACTACAGTTTAAACTTTTGTGATAAAAGATCCACCCCGCTACTCCAATCCGCTATATGTAGACCCTAATATAGTTTCACCGGACGATTCTACAGGATAAAAACGTACAAGACCAATATAGAAAGAACGTAATATATTTCACCATATTTTCCACGCCGAAGACGGTAAATCAAATTTCTCAAACTTTGGCAAAATACACAATGTGTGCTTGAGTATGTTATAATGTGTCACTGAGAGGACGCAATGTAATTGTTTTATTGAATACCCTGATAGGCCTACATATATCAGTCTATATTCAAAGGAGAACATACTACATATACGTACGACGGTCTGGATAAACCTGAGCGAAGTACAATTGGTACAGTTATTATGGGTATTGCAAAACACTTTTTAAACCTACACATTTTCCCGATATTGGGATATTTACGGCAATAATCATAGGAATAGAAAAATATACTCGCTTTCTTTGTATGGTGATTTCAATTGATTTGCAATTGAAATTTGATCACTTTGGGGACAACCGAATCACACAATTTTGGCAATGGTTGAAAGCTTCAAGAATCAAACTGATGATTTGAAATGAGTCCTATCATAATCACCTATATTTTCACCAATCATTTAAACTGGTAAAAAATGTTGTATTATAGGTATGGGAGACCGGGGCAAGGTGGAGCAGGGGTACATTGAGCCGGCGTTCTCATACTCCCTCAAAAAGAGGTCAGGACTATGAGACTGTCATTGGTGATAATCTTCTAGCTGATCAAACTCACCAGCAATATTGTTGATGTCTTTGTACATGTCTTTCATGTTTTTACAAGAAAATTATATTTTTTCGTCGTCGAAGTGAATTTTCTGATTTGGGATTCTTTGGATTATTCCTGTAAATGTTATTTTTGTATCTTTCAACTTTATCCACACATGCTTATCAATGGTACTGATGTAGATGATGATTGTAATTAAAAGTTCATATCTCGTCGGGGTGAATAGAATAATTGAGATTTATTGATCAGATTTATGCTCGGGCACATGGAACCACTCAGCTCGTGGAACGTTACATTTCAGACCATATATCAGAGCTTATGTTAGAAAGCTGTTTCAATCTATATGGGATACTGTGGATAATAACAAACTTCGCGAGTTCAAAAAAACGGTTGGTTATACTCATCTGAACAGTCATAAACGTTTCGACCAGGCCATCATTAGACGAGGTAGGATCGGTCACACACGATTAACTCATGAATATTTACTAAAACAGGAGCCGATTCCAAGGTGTATACCTTGCTATGAAGATCTCACGGTGAAACATATTCTTATAGACTTTAAGATTTTAGATTGTAAGAGATACTTTTAATCGAGCAGCTACGCTGGAAGATCTTTTTAGCAGAGTGAAAGAAGATTGTATTTTAGGTTATTTGAGAAAGATATTTGATTACTTAGAATTTTGTTTGATCGTCGCTATATAGCTGAATGCGACGTTAAACCTTAATTCTCTCTCTCTCTCGTGGAACGTTACACCATATTAACTCAATGGACAAAATTCCAAAAAGTGTTTTAAACAGGTGTTGCAATTTACCCCATGTCGAAGCACGTTGCAACAGATACTTCAATGGCAGATTTTTGAAAACTATCGTATGTATATTGCCAATTTAGCTACCGTGTCATAGCTCGTACATATTTCTAGTAAATGCCGAAGTATTGAATCCGTAGTGCCAATACAGTTCAGTGTAGAGCGTCTCATACACAAAATCTTGCAACGTGCCACACAAACCCCAAACAGGGTTGTCTTCCTTTCTGCCATTTCGAACAACCCTGTTGTCAGGCTCTTGACGCCCTCGCCATGGGCCTTCATCAAACCGTGTAGCCTTCGATGGAGAGTGAAAGGCCGAGGTTATCAGAAATGTTCTGTGACATAACTACATGAATTAAGAAGAATTAATCCACCTCAGCGCGTTTCGGGGATTCAACAGACAAAGAAAACGAAAAAATGGTTAATTGTTAGATAACGCTAACAGTGGTTTGTTGATAAATAAATCAGCGTTTTTTTTTTAAAGCCAAATCCCACATTTTCACGCACAATCGCACCTGTGGAGAATTAAATATCCTAGTATTAGATAGGATTATAAGTATTCTTAGTCGAGTAAGATTCCGTTTTTGCGGAATTATGATTTGGAACATTTGGATAATAAATTGGCTTTTCATCTGACAATGGAAGACAAACCTGTTCGGAGGTTGCGTGCCCCGGTCTCCCCTACCGCCATTGAATAATTTCGTACAATTGTTCTCTGAATAATCTCGAATGACAGCATCTGCATCGTTACTGCAAATCTCGATATATTCGTTGTATAACAAAAACATAACAATCGTCCAAAATGCAGAACAATTTCAGCCTTATAACACGCCGTTTGAATGAAATATTATACATTGAAATGATCCACTGAAGAACCATGCCGTTGGCAGATACCTGGCCAATCCAAGATGGCCTAACCTTCTGATGCTGATATCAAGCGTCAGATCTGACATTCAATATTCAGCCGTCGTCCACAAAAGAATATCCGCGTCAATAAACGAAAACCTATTTCGTATGACAGTTAGGATCGACTGCAAATGTGTATGAAATAAAAATAATTAAAAACATAAATTCCTAATCGACGATTATTATTCTGTATCACTTACTATTTTATGACTATTGGGTTGAGCTACATGAAGTAGGGAACTGTACAGTGTGACTTGATTTGAAATATGAGAGATCAAATTTTACTGTTAATATTGGATTTTTTCCTCCAGTTTACAGACAAAACAATGGAAATTTGTTCCGTCAGGATTCAAGCCTGAGTGAAAAGAGCCTTGAATATGGTATCCAAACCAAATAACATGAACACCAAAGGTATCTCATATGAATTACTAGAATAGCATATGAAAGGTGAATATGATTACGTTCATAATTCATCCAATCCATCTCACTTTCATGTGTTGTCTATCTTGACTGATGTCCTGGCGCATCGTGTCATTGCTTCAAATAAATCAGTTAACGCTGAAACTAGTACCGGTATACTAGCGATCTCTTGAAGAGAAAATGGAGTTTGATATGACAGAGCAAACTAGATAACGTTTGTTGTACAACAATGAGTCTAGACAGGTGTCTTTTCAGTATTACATTACCTGTACCACTTTACACGACAGACAGATCGACCTGTTATCATGGTGTGGAGTTTGTTATTTAACCTAGCTTCTTTATCACCTATAGATAGCATATGTGTGCAGTGAGTAAACATAGCTCAACTGTTAAACATACAATGGCGTGACATGGGTAATTACATTGTATATGGATTGATGATCTGACTAGAAAATCGATTACGATTATTAGGGAAACTATATTGGAACGACTGGTGCTCTAACAGAATGGTTGTACCTCCGAGTTACTTATCTGATCATGTGAGGTAGTCGTCAGCGCTAACCAGCACTGACCACCATACCAGGGATTTTCAAAGATTTGGCGTCTCCTTGTTTCTTACTGATCATGTGTCCGCAGAACTGTTCCGGTCATGGAGAATGCCAGCTGGGTGTCTGCGTGTGTCAGGTACCGTTTATTTACATTTCACCCTAAAATTACTGTAAACATTGCTTTCCGTAAACTATGCTGTCTTCAACGTTCAACGTCCGGCATATGCTTTTTGTCTCGTGGATAATGACAAATCTATGGGTTTGATATTCTTGTACAGTTGGCAAGGTCATGAAGGTTAGTAACGTAATTATTATACAAGCTCTTTCCTGGAAAATATTCTTTATATTTTCTCTATCAGATAAACTACAGAGGACAGTCGTGCGAAAATCCCAACAAAGGATATTTCATAGCATTTGGAACGTTATTTCTCTTCTTGGGTCTGGTCGCCCTTGTTCAACTGGTATGTCCGTATTTATCAATTGATACCCTTGTGGTAAACAAACACATTCTATTATATTTTCGATGTGTTATAATCTGGATATGATAGAAAACTGACATCAATAAACATAACATGAACATTAATTTCTGAGCAACCCTCTTAAATACCAAATCCTGTGTTACAGCGCAATGTCAAATAAATTGAAACTGTTCCGTGTAGGGAGATTAAATTATCCCATATACAGAGGTTTTGGCAGGGCCAGAATTCCAGTCAGTTTATAAATTTAATATAGCTTACATGTTTCATAATTATGAACGAAGGGGAAAAAAATCATCATTTCCTAGGGAGTCCGGCCCTACCATTGGTCACGTAAGACAGCTATTTTCCACGTTATATATGGAGCGTTCTATTGTTTTCTCCATCTGAAAACTTAGTATTCGACCTTGAATAAATCTGATATGTTATTCTGAGATTTCTCTCACTTGTTTTTGATTCCAGAAATAATTTTTCCTACTGTTAACAAGGGGAATTTTAACTCGTATTTTCGCATGGACTGTGGGTTTACTTAACCCTTTGTGTTTAGTTCTTTTGTATTAAGTGTGAGTATGACCGGGAACAGAGGGTCTCGGTACGGAATGCATGTGGACTAACCATACAGAAACTCCTCTACGCCTTGACCGTATGTGCCGCCGCCATTCGGGGAGCATATTTCTTCACCTGGGCAAGTATAATTCGTCTTGAATTAGCTGCTCCTTTTTATCGGGCATCTCCTAAAGTGTTACCCTTTAGCTAGGTCTAGTCGACCCAAGCGGTCGGTGACGTGCACAATAGACACACACATAATATATTTCAGGGACTAAATTACATACCGTATAAGTACCAGCTTGTGACGTTTACAACTTTTGCTTTACTCTATCAGATCAGTAAAAATAATTCAATTGACGTTAGTACCATATGCCTAATAGCATTTATCCTGTATTTTATGCTGTTATAGATTTCTTGGAAATATTAGGCAGCCAGTCAATCAGTGTGAAAGAACACATGATATTGAAACTGTTCTCAGCCCTGTGTTAAGCAACATTAGACACATGTTACGAACATAGAGCCAGAGATTTTGCATCCTGATCTTTATTGTAAAATAAACGGTCCAGATTGCGGTTCCATCTGGGCTATCAGTGGTTTTCTTCAAACTAAAAAATTCGAGCTACTTTTCATAGATAGTAGACTGAGTGCGTAGTTCAGAAAAATAAGAACGTCACCACCAACAACGACGGAGGGTAGCAGTTCTCTAAACTTCCACACGAATATCCCAGGTGCCGTGCGTATCCCAAAGGGAAACTGTTTGTACGGGTATCCCAAATTCGTGAAGAAACTGGTAGATTACACTGACTGCGCAGAACAATAGGAGAACATCTGAGACCAGTCCACTCATAGATGTCATTGGGGTGTTAATAGCTCGAGCTGTTTAAGGTTTACATAATTAATAATTGGCATAGGTATTTAATTGGCATAGTCGTATCTTGTTGTTTCTCCCAAATGCAGGAGATAGAAGGATAAATCGAACAAGAGATATTTTCTCAAGTAGCCGGACGGGTATTGACTTGGCCGTGTGAGTCGTATAGGGATTCGCATAATCCTTGAGTGAAATTTTAAGTCGACCACCCCCCCAGCACACATTATTGGAAAACGTAGTCCTCACACTAGCATTTACGGGTATAGAAATATTGTCGGAATTTGATTGAGCCAGGATGAGTCAAGGAGAGATGATGATTATTGAATGTGGTTTCAGCTACGGCCATCGTGACGATCCCCTGTACTGCCTCTTTTTAGTCTGGCAGTCACTCTGATCTTGGATCAAAGAAATGCTTACTTTGCCTGTCGTTGAAATACACATTTATATCGGAACTGATACATGCTCTCTGGTTTGTATTAAGACGAATTAATTACTTAGCTATTCAACGTACAATAACCAGCGTTATGCTAACTCTTGTGGAGTTTGAGATATAGTGCTTCCGCTGGGATTATATCGTTTGCTGCTTTTCTATGATCTAAGAGCAGGCTCGGAATCTGTTTTTTTAAAAGTCCCATCAGTATTTAGTCTTATTAGAAGGTAAAGGTCCTCTCGTGTTCTTCGGGAGTTTAGGATTTTAGTTTGACCGTGTTTTTGAGAGCTGTCGCAACTACACTCAAGATACAACTCATTTCATTACCGAGGGTTGCTACAGGGCCTGTTGTATCGTTATACAGAAAAATATAATATAATCATGACTTTATATTGGATTGTAGAATGGATTGGTTCAACTCTCTATTTTCAGTGGAACCCCTCACCAGTTGTTGAGTCCAATTTAATGAGCGCATATTATCCATTCCTTATCACCGTCAACTCTCTCGTCGTCTTTTTCTGGGCTGAGGTAAATTATTCATCATCGCAAACTTGTGAAATTTTGAGAGAATCCAATGCCAGTATGCACGGAAGAGGAACCTTCACAACTGCGAGAAAGTGAAACATGTTTATTTGATTGCTGTTCCTCAATTGTTTTAGTGGTGCAAGCAATAATGAAATAGGTCACACGTTGAATTTGACGTGCTATTTGTGGAACATTATACGGATGTTGGAATTACCCATTTGTCTATACACTGCGTAAGTTTCAATTTCCGGATATCTATGGGAAACAGATTTCCGGCAATAAGTTTCTCTTGAGTTTCCGGAATTCGAAACCTGATCCCTTCACGCAACCGTTTCTGGAAAGAATGGTGATTATTTTGTGAAAATTCTCAAAACGATGGCCAAGATATGATAAGTCAAAGATTCACCTCGCATTAGTAATTGCTGTTGAAATCAGCTTTTAGATTCAGTTGATCAAGTGGGGCATTTCAGTCCAAACAAATTCTGCTTCCAAATGGTTAGCGAGGAGCGTTCTCAATAAGACGGTACCACATGCTCGAATGACGCCATTCATTTGATTCATATAACTTTTAGAATAGAAGCTACGATCGATTAAAAGCTTCATAATGTCCTAGATAAATGCGAGAAAAATAACAAACGCATGAAATATTTCGATTACGGATTGTAAAATGTCTGCATTCGGATCAGAGTATTTAATTGGTGACTCCAGCGTTTGTAGCAACTACTAATGACACTGGGACAACTGCGTCATTAGGACTTATCATGTCGTCAGCTAATGTAGTTTCGGTGCGACCGGCGACCTACAACAAAGTGATTTTTTCCGAAAAAAAGAGATGTTGCTTCGACCCCAGGGATGATGGACATGACTTCCCGGAATGACTACCCGGCATATAGCAATGATGGTTGATCCTAAAGAATGATAGTTCGACCCTAGGAGTAATTGTCCGGTATATGGAGATGATGGTACCATCTGGCCTCCAGATATGATGGTCAGGTGCTCCGAAATGTATGTTCGACGCCTGAATTCTGATGCGCCATTCAAATAATCATCTATCATAAGTGGTGTCTATATCAGGTTTTATTTCATTATTTTGGATCAGTGAGAATAGGATTTTCATCTAAAATGGAAATGAGACCAATTTTTCATTGACTGGACACAGGTCAACTGATCTTTCCTCTGCAACAAGGAAAAACAGTGAATGTTTGCGCTCTGGTAACACCCATGACATCGTTTCAAAGTTTCCAACTCACATGAGGCCAATTTTGTAAATGCGAGAGGGGATAATGTCGGACAGCCATTTCTGGAGAGACAATCACGCTTGGACTCGAACCATCAATGCTATATACCGGACAATCGTGCCTAGGTGGGAACTATCATCACTAGAGTCGGATCATCATTCTTATATACCGGACAGCCTATGGGAGGTGTCATGACTGGGAACTGGACCATCATTCCGATATGCTGGACAATCATCATGTGGGGGACTATAATCTTTTGGGACGGACTATCATTTCTTTGGGAGAAATCATTATTCTTATATCTTCTAATTACTCTTGAAGACGGACGAAATTTGGGGGATGGGACCATCATTCCTGATTCTTGTTTCGCAAATTCTAGTTTCGCAAAATACACTAAGCCAACGGAGACTGGTCACAATAGTATCAATGAAAAATACAATAGCAGATACTAGGGACACATTTGTCACAGCTGTGTCATTTGTGGTTGATTCTGCATGCTGCAGAATGAACCACAATCGACGAATAATCGTGTTGCCATGTACAAAATTCCTTCTTAACTCTGGAAATACATGTTTTTACCAAACCTAAGTTGTGAATGGACTCTACAATGTGTCCGGAGCTTCTGAGAGCTTGTTGTTTGGTTGTATATTACAACGTTAAATATCCCATAGGCATTGGGTAACACTTTTTTCGTTATGCACAATTACCGAGGAAGGAAAGGTGATCATCGAGCGGGCACGAAACGAACCGTGGAGGCACCCAATCATCAACAGTAAATACAATTGTGCTTAACCACAGGCAAACCGCGTTAACGAAAAGCACTGAAATTTCTTAACGTGATCCGCCTCTAGAATTATGTGGAAAAATTAGAATCGCTCATGAAAATATGGCCGACCGGGAGTAAAAGTGGAAAATCTGATAACCGGGTGTGAGTGGGATGAACAGAGCATTCTGCCCGCTCTATTTCTCTTCGTCCTTATAGGGTTCATTTCATTCTCCCAATATCTGCTCTTTTTTCCAGGTTTTCCATGACCATACAGTAGCAGATGATAATCCTCGCTTTCTCTGTAAGTCCACCATCGCCTTCATCGCATTCAACATCATCATATACCTGTCACTGGCGACAGAGCTGGCGATAACGGTAGGCTGTACGACGGATAGTTCGGTACGTATGACAGGCCGGGTTCTTGGTATGATGATAAGATTCCAGTATCCATAACAGACTTACACAATGTGAAATCGCACAACATAAAACATGATTATCAGCTCTGTAGGTTGGTGAAAAATTGACAAAAAATCCATTTTTGATTCAAGTTTTCAAAATGAACTGTCAGTGAAATCGTCTGAAAATCGCGATTTAAGGCTGGATTAGTTAGCAAAAACGCAGGTGTATCTAATTAAACGCAACATATAAATGTGGTGGAAAAGGACATCGGCGTACTGACAAGAAGTCACATGATTCAAGGGCCAATATTCTGAATGTATATCGGAAGCACCACAAGAATCAAACATGATAACTGTGGTGATTTTTATCTGAACTACCCTTTTCTTGTAGACATCTTGAAGGACTTGGCCACGCGGCCCCTTGCACCGACTTGAGCGTTATTAAATAGAAATGTCCGATGTTCAATGATGTAATAGCCCTATTAATTCATCTGATGGAAAGAGGTAAACTATGCGACCGTTAGATAGAAGAATCCGTCCAAAAAATATCTGTCTGGAAAATGTTAGTACAACGCCTCATACGGTGATGCCTCATGCGGTGATATGCGACCAAGCGCTTCATTCTCCACCTCGTTAGGGAGCTTCTTGAAATTAGGGCATACTAGGAACTGGCATAAGGCATTCCAAACAGAGTGGCATGGTGCGCCGTGTTGGAACTCTAGGAACTTCATGCCATACAGTTTGGAAATCGGCAGACAAAGGATGGCTTATGCCATACCATGCAGCGGCATGGCGGGAACTGCCTAACTGGAACTCTAATCCATCCAGATCAGAACACCAAACTGGGCATGGTGTATCCCATTTGAAGAACCGTGACCCCTGGCGACGTCTCCCGGTTTGCTCTCGGTTACATCTCCATCGAAACGTCCAGGTTTTCGAGATAGACCGGAAACTCATTGGTAATCTCGAATCAATTTGTTTTATAACTTGGTATTATTCATTGCAAATTCCATTTTTCTTAGAATTATTGCCTCGTGATGTAGTTCAAATAAAGAGATTTTATCCACAGAGTTTATCTCCCGGTTTCAATAAAATGTTTTGTTGACGTTAATTTAGCCTATCGTAATTTCTCAGACGATTTATAGAGTGTTGCGCGGGTATCATATTTTTAGTTATTTTAAGCTTTTTAATAGCCAGACGTCGTCAGCTTTCCCCACCTCTTGCGTGGCGCTTCAATTCATATTCGTATATTATTACGCATATCACGGCTAAAATCCAGACAATGGGATATTTTTGAAGATGTTTTCCATCTTATTCCTTATTTTGTTATAAATAAAACTTATAGTATCTATTTATAAACTATGAAAATATAATTTAATGATCTTCTCTCACATCGATAATTGATTCCGTATCCGACCAGTATCCGTCGCGAAATAAATGACACATCATCTGAATATGATCTGAATAATGATGATATGGAAGCATGCATTATTTATTGTTATATAAACTTTTTTTTGTGGTTGAACATGGATCGTTCCAACCGAAAAATGCAAGCGATGTTCAGTGTTTGACCGGTGTATTAACCCTACCTGGCCTGGGCTTTTTGGGACCTGTGCAGGCCTAAGGGGGGGAGGCGAATGGCCCCCCCTAATTATTTTTCTTATCCCTTGAGCTAGAGAGCTGAAACTTACCACACTATACCCTTGGATCAAGCTCTACCAGAAAATGTGAAAAAATCCAAGATGGCCGCTTTGATGACGTCACAGTGACGTCATTTTCAAAAACGGCATTTTTTGGTCGATTTTTCGGTCGGATTTTCCGAATTTTTTATTTATGCATTTTCTCCGCAAAAACTGCATGAAAAATTAGTAAATATTAATGTGATGTGAAACAAAATAGTTTTTGCCCACTTTTCATCGCGGAAAAACAGAAATTTTGAAGAAATGTGACAAAAATATCACTTTTCTGGTACACCACGTGGCCGCCATCTTGAATTTACCCATGATCCTCTGCTCAAGGGGTTATGCAAATGGGCTCAAAATGACCCCAATATGATAAACTATACATCCGGGAGTTTCAGCACTCCATTTTTCGACGTTCCGGAGATAGCGCAGAAATGCCCCCCCCCCCCCCCCCAGGCCAGGTAGGGTTAACGTCGGTTTGCAATTTCTTTTATAACTTGGTATTATTCATTGCAAATTCCATTTTTCTGAGAATTGCTGCCTCGTGATATAGTTCAAATAAGGAGATTATATCCACAAAGTTTATTTCTGAGATAAGCTTGCCTGGAAGTCGTTAACGGAAATACTGACAATCGAAACTAGAGGTGATGATAATTCACACTATAGTCGGTCCGTGAAAAACCGTGGGCTTGCAACAACAGTGAAGGAAGAGGGGTTAATTTCTTTCAAAGGAAAAAAAACTTAAACAACAGTTTTGACGAGTCTTGATAATATACTCACGGTCTTATATTTATTGCTGATTTCATGTGTCTAGGAAATTAACAAAATAATCAAATTGCCGGCCATTTCAGGGAGCAATCACGTTTTGGTCCCAACGGTTACATAATGTTGTTTGTGCGAAAGGCTGATAGGGAATGCTGAAAAAGTTCAATCGAGCGTTTCTCAGGTTTATGTTCATATTCTCCGGTTTCCAGTGAATTACTAGCCGCTCCTGTTGTCTTCATAGCCAAGATAAGGGTGAAACCTCTGACGACAAAGTTCTCCCATTCTGATTTACTCTCAGAGGAACATATGGAATTTCATTGTTAACTTGTAAAATTTATTTCAATGCACAGTTCCTGGGCGTATCTCATAAAGTGATTCAAATTCTAAAAACATATTCGAAATAAGTTACACTGAATAATAATGAGCCAGCCTATACATTTCAATCGTTGATGTTTCTTTCTCTTCGTTCATAACGTGTAGAGAAATTGCAATGTCAGATCAAGTATGCGACTACAGATCTCTAGACGGAATAACAAAATAATATTAAATGATTAATGTTCAGTCTAATTCATTATTCTTATTTAAATACATATGTATTCGCCGAAATTAATCTCGGTGCCATAGAGTAAATATATAAAACGAGCATACGCCTTCTGAATGGTTCAAACTCTCATTTGTTGGCATCTCGATTTCATTCTCGAAGCATATCAAGTTATTTCGAGGAGGGTCGAGATGGTCTTGTGCTCCGACAACAGACCGGGACAACAATCGATAGAGATGAACCGGGACCCTTCGACACGAGATATTTATCGGTTTTACTCGTTTATCGAGAAACTGTCCCGACTGATTGAACATGATCCCTAAGATAGGCAGACACTAAATTTAATGCCCCAAGAAATTACGTTTGATG
The DNA here is from genome assembly GCA_036873755.1 of Hanleya hanleyi. NCBI lineage: Eukaryota > Metazoa > Mollusca > Polyplacophora > Lepidopleurida > Hanleyidae > Hanleya > Hanleya hanleyi. Next base: position 49,582 of record JAVTVY010042308.1, read on the forward strand.
GTCACGTGCCAGTGCGCAGAAGCGATTCTCATTATTGCAGTAGACCATCATGAAAGTCGGGATTTATATAGCATTGGGCGAATTGCTGGAGACCTACAACGCCCAACAAATGTGAAATAATTGTGAAAGCATCAATCATTTGAAAACTGATCACATTACAGGAATAACGCGAAACACACAAAAGGCACCCCTATAAAATACATGCTGTACTATATAGAAGTTTCGTGCATCTGCCTTTAGTAGTCTTCGATATATGGAGTGAACGAAAATGGGACGGACAGACAGGACTACATCACACATGGATACACGCAAACCTAATCAGATGAGGAGGCCATCCCAATGAAGCTTCCATCCAAGTTTGGTGAAATTTCGTCCAGTGCAGACAAAACATGTACATACTTGTAAAAGAAGGCGGACACCGGACACGGACGAACGTACGCACACACACCGAAACATTTGAGGTGGCCATCAGGATGAAGCTTCCAAGTTTGGTGAAATCTGTCGAGTAGTTATGCCTATAATTGTACCAATAGACAGAGGAACATACACCAAACACGCACGGACACCGAAACCTGATCAGTTGAAGATGCCATTCCAATGAAGATTCCATACAAGTTTAGTGAAATTCCGTCCATTAGTTATCCAGATACTTTTGACAAAAGACATATATATACATGTACAAGTAGATGGACAGACGGACAGACACCGGACATGAAGGAACGCAGGCACGCAAAGCAAAACATAGTCAAATGAGGAGGCCATTCCAGTGGTGGAATTCCGTCCGGTAGCTCTCAAGATATTATGCAGACAAGATATGCATATACATGTGGAAGTAGATGGACGGACGGCCGGAAACCGAACAGGGACGTATACACACAAACACCAAAACGCAACCAGATGAGAGGGCTATCCCAATGAAGCTTCCCCGCAAGTTTGGTGAAATTCCGTCCACGAGTTCTCAAGATATCTCGCAGACAAGGAAAGGGACAGACAGACAAACTGACAGACAGCACAAACACTAGATGTCCACAACACATGAAGGTGATGAAAAAAGATGCGGACGTACGGACAAGAAGTCATATGGTCCCAGTGGCCAATATTCTGACTGCATATCCGAAGACACCTCACACATTTCAGCATGCATTTTAAATTGGAGCGATATACAAGAGGTGGGAAACACGAGGTTGGGTTATTATACCATTTAACTTGGTTGGAGAATCCACCGTTCATAACTAAAAAAAATCGTTCTTCGGTAGATTGTGTTCGTTTTCTCCTCTCTGTTATCAGATTGGTCAGTTACCTCCTATGCTATTCAGCGAATAGTCATGATATTTGTATTTAATGTTGTACATATACAGAGCCAAATAATAAGGCTGTCTCATTTTTGCTAAATCTGCCCCCGTTTCAAAATTATCAATCCTGTTAGGGGTCGTGTTTCATGTTTCGAATTATTGAAAATTAACCTTCATTAATTCATTTCCTGGATGAAATAAACAATGAAGCACGCTTGTTGGTTGTGAAAAGTATTCTGAATAGGAATCTGAATGTTCAAATGTGTTTGATTACTTGGAGTACAGATATTTTTAATCTAAACTTTCCCAAACCACTACATTTAACCTGAAATAATTCAGTTGTAGTGAAGTGAACGGAAAAGAACAAACCTTTCACTAAATAAAAAAAAATCAGAAAATACGTAACTAGTAGTACATTTAATACAATTTGATCGAGCAAAAACTGATACGGTGTAGAATATCTTGTCGCTAGTGATCCTGGAACGGAGGCTATTGGCTGAGGCTATTGGCACCGTGTTTTATAAGAAAAAGTTCAGAGGTAAGACTAAATCGTTCATGACAAAAACGAATGAACTGTTAGATTCAAATTAGAGCTAAAATATTTGAGGAAATATCTGCGTTGAGGGGTCCTACGTTACTCAAGTTGTACTTAATCAGGTGGATAAGGTGTTCAAGATAAGGAAAGCCTGTAATTGTTAGCCGGTGTAGTCGATTCGAATCATACGCGGGTAATAGGATCGACTGATTAACGAAATTCTACTCTTATAGTCCGTGAGCTACTAGGGGTCACCTTGCACTCCCCCCACAACAGACCGAAACTGTGTTTTTTTATGTGCTTTAGGACATGTCAAATAAGAAACAACTTGTTAACAGTCGATAAACTGGGACTCACTACCCCTTTAATCTCTTTGAAATTACCCCTGTGTTAAAAAGTACAATTTTTGTGACAATAGGGGGTAGGGTTACAAGAATAGTCTTATCATCCATAATTATTATCCAATCTTTATAATGTTGGCCACATATTCTTCAGCATTGATTGCTGCATCGAATATTTACAAGATGCTATCACTATTTGTTGGGTATGACGTCACACAGGGACCATACATACAACAGTATGAGTAGTAGCGAAAGCGGGCGTTTTGGGGGTGCGTGGGGGTGTGCTTGAGCGACTGAGGGACCATTCTTGGTCCGAATGCGTCGTGTGACGTTGAAGCCCTCGGTATGTAGACCACGACTTGAGAGATCTCCACATGATCTGTGACGTCATTGGTGACGTCATGAGTAGGAGTATTAGCCAAAGTAGGCATTTTGAGGGTGTGAAGGAAGGTTTTTGGGGGTAGAGATGGACCATCCGTGGTCTAAATGGACCGTGTGGAGTTTCATCTTGTAACTCTCTGCATGTAGACGACGAATGGTATGGTTTTTGTTGGAAGTCGCATCGTGCTACTCATGCGCAGTTGAGCAGTAGAAAGAACAGATGTCATTTTGAGCGTGGGCAATGACATGTTTGGGTAATCAAGGGACCCATGTTTGGTCCAAATGGACAGGTTGGGGTATCCTAGTGAAGCTTTCGTGGAATAGTCAGAGAGACGTGTTTTTTATTGGAATTCAGGCCAATCTGCGCATGCGCAGTTGGGGTGTAGTAAGTAAAGTGGTCATTCTGGGGGTGCGCAGGGGTATATCTGAGAGATTGAGGTCCTATATCTCATCCAAAGATGGAGTGTAGGGTGTCATCTTGAAGCTCTCGTGGTGTAGACCACGACTTGAGGGATTTCCATGTCATCTGTGACGTCATTGGTGACGTCATCGGTACAAGTAGTAACGAAATCGGCCAGTGTTTGAGAGACTGAGGGACCATTCTTGATCCGAATGGGACGTGTGGGGTATCATATCGAATCTTTCGTGGAACAGCGTCCGACTGGTCCAGTGTGTCATAGAAGTACACCAGGATGCGTGTATGCGTGTATGGCTAGCATGCGCAGACAGCAAATAGTGGAAAAGAGGCACTTAAATGGGATTTTAGACTCGAGGTGGACCATTCGTGGTCCGAATGGTTTGTGTGGAGTTTCGTAGTGTAGGGCTCGTGGTGTAGCGTCGGATTGGGCTGGCATCATCGCACGCATCCTGGTGTACCATATGCACTACGGGCTATAGTGTACAGGGTGCACCACAGGTACGTCGCATGCCTGCGTTGACATCACTTTCTATCTCCAAGACCTCCAAGCCCCAACTCCAAGAGCTCCGAGCTCCGAGCTCCTAGAGCTCCGACTTCAAGAGCTCCGAGCTTCAAGTTCTCAACCGACCCATCCCACAGCTCCGAGCTTTGTAGTTTCTCAAATGGCGGCTTCTGATTTGATAAGAGCTCTATACTACGGTCAGACTGCAGAACGATGATACTAGGCTACACACCAGTCCAATCCGACGCTACCCTATGAGCCTTTCGCTACGAAACCCGACACGACCCATTCGGACCACAGATGGTTCATTTCTAGGCTAAAATTCCATTCCAGTGCCCCTTTTCCACTATTTGCTGTCTGCGCATGCTAACCACATACCCTATTTCTATGACACACCGGACCAGTCGGACGCTGTTCCACCAAAGCTTCGATATGATACCCCACACGTCCCATTCGGACCAAGAATGGCCCCTCAGTCTCTCAAACACACCATTACGCACCCCTAAAATGGCCGCTTTCGTTACTACTCGTACTGATGACGTCACCAATGACGTCACAGATGACACGGAAATCCCTTAAGTCGTGGTCTACACCACGAGAGCTTCAAGATGACACCCTACACTCCATCTTTGGATGAGATATAGGACCTCAATCTCTCAGATATACCCCTGCTCACCTCCAGAATGACCACTTTACTTACTACACCCCAACTGCGCATGCGCAGATTGGCCTGAATGCCAATAAAAAACACGCTTGTCTGACTATTCCACGAAAGCTTCACTAGGATACCCCAACCTGTCCATTTGGACCAAACATGGGTCCCTTGATTGCCCAAACATGTCATTGCCCACGCCTAAAATGACATATTTTGTTACTACTGCTCAACTGCGCATGAGTAGCACGATGCGACTTCCAACAAAAACCATACCATTCGTCGTCTACATGCAGAGAGTTACAAGATGACACCCAACACGGTCCATTTAGACCACGGATTGTCCATCTCTACTTCAAAAACCTTCCTTCACACCCTCAAAATGCCTACTTTGGCTACTACTCCTACTGATGACGTCACCAATGACGTCACAGATCATGTGGAGATCCCTCAAGTCGTGGTATACATACCGAGGGCTTCAATTTGACAGCTCACACGATGCATTCGGACCAAGAATGGTCCCTCAATCGCTCAAGCACACCCTTAATCATCCCCGAAATGCCCGCTTTCGCTACTACTCCGACTGCTGTACGTATGGTCCCTGTGTGACGTCATACCCAACAAATAGTGATAGTATCTTGTAAATATTTGATGCAGCAATCAATGCTGAATAATATGTGACCAACATTATAAAGATTGGATAATAATTGTGGAAGATAAGGCTATTCTTGTAACCCTACCCACTATTGTCACAAAAATTGTACTTTTTAACATAGGGGTAATTTCAAAGTGATTAAAGGGGTAGTGAGTCCCAGTTTATCGACTGTTAACAAGTTGTTTCTTATTTGACATGTCCTAAAGCACATAAAAACATAGTTTCGGTCTGTAGTGGAGGGGAGGTGGGGGGGGGGGGGGGTTGCAAGGTGACCCCTAGTAGCTCACGGACTATTAAATTAGTCCATTCAATGTGTTAGTTAGTGCTATCATCTTGAAATTCCAGTGAGCTTTGTTCTATATTAATGTTTTAGATGGAGGCAAATTACCAAAACCAAATAAGACCAATAAAAAGTCACCCTATCCCATTGTCCCCATTATCGTGACACATGGCTTTTCCACTATCTCTGCCACAAACTCTCGTATTCATCGACTGATTAACCATATCACATAAAATTGCGGGAAATACAGTTTGAAATAATAAACACTGGTCGTAAATATTTGTTTGAGCTGTTGCCGTTGACACTGCGCACTGACCCCAGGATCGTTGACGTCTCGCTGCAACAATCGGATTTGAAATAAACACAAACCAGTGAGTACTTATTTCTCCATACTTTTCATTGTGGTTAATGATGTAAATATTTTGTCTGGACATACTTTACTTGTATTGAGTGTATTGGCCTCGTTAAATATTATTGGTGACAAAATCGTTATGTAGGTTGGATGCAGGCTTGGCAGGCAGTACGCCGGCATCGTTTTTCTCCATCATTTTGATGTTGCATTTAATTAGTCGTAATTTGTGACCTGGCTGTGAAATTTCGATGTCCGGTTCAGGGTTGAAATTTCACACATAGGTCACAAATAAAGATCGGCATGCGAGTCTGGACGTACCGTCGTCCTTCAATAATTTCTTCTCCTTTCCATATCTCAGTTACTATTTGATCGTTTGAAAGTTACATGAAAAATTCTTATCATCCTGCAGATGCATATGGTAGTTGTTTTCCTCGTCTCATTCATTTGTGCCACATTTATGTCGGCCAACATGTGTTGCATTATGGTCGGGGTTAGTTCTTCTCTAACAACTTTGAAAAGTACTTACATCGTGCATCGTACCCTGTGGATGTGCACTAACCGTCCAGGCTGGGAGTTAGTTTCCCTTTTTTCTCAACCTTTACATGAAAATATGCCCGGGCAGTAAGTCTATAGCAGAATATTTGGAACATATTCGGTACAAGCTCATATCTCAGCGAAGGTTGATCCTTAATGTTAAAAATCATTATCTTTAATTCAATCGTGTCTATCTAAATAAAGATAATTATTTTAAGCCTGATGAGTCAATGCACCTTTTACGTGCTATATCTGGTTTCATTCGGCATGGCTGGTCAAATCTCAATGCGGTAACTCTGACAATTTCAATTCAGACCATAGTTGTGCAGGTTTTCAACGCACTATTCGCCGGTGTCATGTTCGCGGAGACCATCGCCTTCCTTGTTTATGGAGTGGAGATGTATTTTAAGGTAAATATACAAATGACATCAGCACTAAACTATCCTGGTAATATAAATACGAATTGATCCCACACGAACATCAAATTGTTATTATAATACACTGTCAGAACGATATGATCACACTATGGACACACTGACTTGACCGATCATACCTTATACTTTCAAATACCATGTCTGAGCATCTCTTTCATGGTCGCGCTGACCAGTTCTGTCATGGTCAAACTGGGTATTGGACGATCATGGGGCGTATCACATCTGTATTACAGCATGTATGGTAAGTGTATCCATATCATTCTGACGGCGTAAAAAAAATATATATATATTGGGCATTGTCTACTTCAAGTTTCAAGCAATAGCAACTCAATGCTCACCCTTATCACACAATCACGTCCTCGCTCACTCACGGGCTAACGTGACCATTCTGGTCGTTGATATAATAATATTACCATCAATATAAATTTTTTATTCACATACTCACGCAACTATCTGTGTATTCTCCAGTTATAATAGCATACCAGTATACCTAGCCTAGTGAAATGATTATGAGCTTTTTATCTGTTACATTTAACGTTTGTCCACAGATACATGGAGCATTTCGTCAAGCTCACGAGCATTTAGACCGGATGCAGTTGCAGATGTCCCGCTTCGGACTGGTATCTCATGGCACCCTCCAGATCGTCACCGCACTGTTCCTCGCCTCCCACGTCTTCAAGGGAATCTGGTCTCCATGGTAGGTAGATGGTGTACTCTCATGCCCGTTACGGCTCTATGTCTGGTCTCCTGTGCTTTCAAATGTATCTGGTCTCCCAAATTATGGGTTTAGACCTCTAGCTCATAACGGTTATCTTTTTCAGTGCCCACTCTCAACGGAATATGGTCTCCAAGATAGTTGGCTCACCCTTTAGCTCGTTATGACTGTGCTGATCGTCTCTTACGTCCTCAGATGTGTCTGGTAATCAAGATGCGTGGTCAACCTTTCATCTTGCTACGTCTCCTCCTAAAATAATATTAGTTCTAGAAGGTGGGGGTTCATTGTTTTCTGCTTCTCTTTCTCGGATCCTACATTCTGAGTGTTATTTTTTCGTTTCAAAGGTAAGTGGTTCACCCCAAATAAACGAAATGCGATATGAGCCGACGGTTCCTAGAAAATTAACCAGTGGTCGGGCGGTTTCAATTTCTCGTTTCATAAATTGATCAGCCTAATAGATAGTATGAACGCCAACTCCGGTAGTTTAGCCTCTCCGAACCAGTTTCTACAAATTGTTTTGTAATGTTCATAGAAATCGCGAAATGGATCTATGTCTGTCCACGAAAACAACCTACCGAATGAAAGTGGAAATTGACCCCGCCTCTCCTGGTCGTGTAGCTATCCAAATCTGGAATCTGTCACGATTCCAGGCTCTCTGGCAACGTGAAAGTGTTTTCGACACTACCTTGAGTAATGTCACTTGTATGAATGGATGTCAAGTCACTAATCAAGCTACAAGCTTTTGCTATAAAATGACGTGTTAATTTTAACGTTCTTCGTGTTATTCATCTGAAAGTGGGAAAGCAAAAACAATCGCTTGAATAGTCAATAACTATCATGAACAGCTGTAATAAAAGCGAAGCTGAGATACTAAGGCTACATCCGAGAATCCACCGAATTCTCGGGTCGGAATGTTAGGCGTCGACGAATGTCTTCCTGCAGGGTCATGCAGCATTTTTATTTTAATAGGTGTGTACTTGTTTGGAAAACTTTGAACAAGGAAATGCCTGTTCACTGAAAAACTGCTTCAAACTTGCCTAAGATGTTTACCCTCATAACACCAGAAATGCTGTAAACGGCCTCTTTCGGGGAAATTGTTTCAAAAATTCATTGACTCATCTTGGGGCGCTATGTGGGAACAGCCTTCCAAATGAGATTCACAGCTGTAGAACAGTTGAAACTTTTAAACGACATTGTAAAAAACATATTTTAAGTCACGTAGAACAGATTTAATATCTGAGTGAAGCATTTACTGTATCATAACCAGTGCACTAATAGTATGTGATGTTTTCATTTGTTTTTATCCATATTGTGTTGTTTAACTATATTTTGTTTTATCCCCTTAATGTATATATGTATATTATTTGCGATAAGATGAAAAACAGCTGCGCTGAATCTTATGGCAATAAACTGAACTGAAACTGGTTGCTTTTTAGTCGCCAGACATCGTCAATTTTTTTCCACCTCTTGCCTATCACTCCAATTTATTACCTGTATATGGTAGGATTCTGCTGGAGGACTGTTAGTCCCCGAGGCCCGCCCTCTGTACATGTCTATGGACAAATATATGTAGGTTTATTGTTTTGGTGGGAAATTTAAACGTACGACGTCGGGTATTACAGGTTAGTTTTGGTGGGTATTCTTGCATTTACCAGTTTTACCCCATGTTGAGGCGTTTACTCCACCAGACGTCCACGATGCTCATACATTGACATCATATGAGTTGTTTGAGCTGATCTGTCATCACAGCTCCCGAGCTAGCGTATCTAATTCCGCTTAAGCCGGTGCTAGGGGCCGTGTGGATTCTTCATTGTCTCCACACGAACAGCTACAATAAAAGCGCAACTAAGACTACATCCGAGAATCCACCGAATTCGAATTCGCGGGTCTGAATGTTAGGTGTCGACGAATGCTTTCCGGTAGTCATATGGTTGCTTTTTAGTCGCCAGACGTCGTCAATTTTTCCCCACCTCTTGCATATCGCTCCAATTCATTAGTAAAGAGCAAATTCAAGTGTTTACAGGAAACGATCTGGCATTTTCGATTATATCCTGACGAGTTCATGTCTGAATAGTGTAACAGAGCCTAGTCGCGCTGAAGGTTGGTAAGTTTGATGGAAATTCCTTTCGTTAACTGGGAGGTATTCAAGCTTGCATAACCCTGCCACGTACTAGGCTGGTTCAGGCAGAGTCTGTGACAGTCGAAGTCCCGTGCTGTGATCGTAAAATTGACTTACGTACAGCGATACCTCCTGGCCGTACATGGATCCGTCTCTTTTTCTGACGAGGTGTGTGGGATGTACTGCTGTAATTGAGGATTCTCTAGCGGCCACTAATAGCATCAGGTACTGTTTCGTTTCCCTGAATTCCACCGCTGAGGAGTCACAGCTCAGTTAACACCTCGGGTCCATATTACTTTGGACACCTATCAGCCCAGCAGTACAACACACGGTTACCCATCCAAGTAGTGGTCAGACAAAACGTTGCATATCTTCGGTGATCTGACAAGAAGCGTTTTGCCCATCGTGATATGCCGTAATCTATATAATCTATATTGTTCTGATTAAAAACTGAAAATAAAATAAAAAGTTAGCTGATCTATTGTTGGAGTGGTGTTATGATACATATGAGAGGCATACAAAGATACGGGGATATCAATATTGGAACTTCTGATTACTCAATTCAACTTTTTCCAAACAAATCCGATGTTTTCATTGGTATGTTAAGACAACAGTAAAGATCATCCAGTCAATTACAGGAAGTCTTCGATAATCCTTTGTTAATCTACGTGTGGTAGTATATTTAATATATATATCTTCACGACTGACTTTTGCTGGCTTTTCCTACTGTTAAGGTTGGAATCAAGGAAATATACCGCCTATTGTTTCCCATGTTATACATCTTACCTTCCAGGATGGAGCTTTACTTAACAGCAATTGACCTAACGTCTGTTCATTTTAATTAGTCGTCTAGGAGCTTGTCAAAAATCAGTCGTTAACTTTGCATAATTTTTTTTCTTTTTTTGCAGCGTGTAGAACAAACTGAACTCTGCAAAACGACTACCATTTCTCCGTGATATCGATAATATATCATGCTTGAAATAACTTTGTAATTCTCTCCATATATAAAACTCCAGTACAATTGTTTCATGTACCGGGCCTCAATTACATAGAGAGACGTCATAATGTATTCATACTCACTGACACAAAGGTCAATGATTCCGTATTAAGGAACAACAGGCGGTCCGTTGGAGCGTCGCTTATATCTCATTCCCAGTGAAATTGCCGAATGATGAACCGCACACACCTCCATGACCGTACACGGCATTGTTGACCTTTGTGCTAGTAAACACGAATACATTATGATGTCTCCCTAGAAATTGAGACCCGGTACATGAAACAACTGTACTGCAGCTTTTTTATGGAGAGAATTACTAAGTTATTTCAAGCATGGTATGTTATCGATATCACGGAGAAATGGTAGTCATTTTGTAGCGTTCAGTTTGTCCTACACGCTGCAAAACAGAAAACTTACGCAAACTTATCTACTGATTTTTGACAAGCTCCAAAGTAGACGACTAATTAAAATGGACAGACTATAGTTGTCCCGAACTATCATGGTGAACTGCAGGGAACAAATTTTTTTCCATCTTCGATCAGTCCTCTTCAGATAAATTGCGTAGCAACAGGGTCAGCCATTGCGTGTAGTGTCCGGCAAAATATTTTCGCTGATTTACCATTGAACGAAATAATTTCCTGCTCCGAGCCCAATGTTTGGACGGTTACAGCTTTCTCCATAATAAATCAGTTACTTCTTAGCTATATACAAAGACCGACAGTCATTTTGATTTTCATCCAGTCATCGTTAATTTCCTCCAATATCTCAGCATGACAACACAAATGTATAGTTTGTAATGATGTTATTCGCTTGTGCTAACCTTAATTGTCATCTGCACTTCTAGGTTAGCAGTTCTTGGTCAGAATTTCTACGATATCTTTTTCCACATCGCTGAGTTTGGTGTTATACTCTGGTTCCCCTGTGTTCTGTGGAACTACAAAAGGTAATATACACACTTAGAACTGTTTTCTTCTATATTGAACCAGTTGACCTTGTGTCAAATATGCTTATTCCCAACCTTATTTTGCGTGATTTCGACCGCTCAGCTCAGTTCAAATAATTCCGCTATGAGAGCGAACTTACGATGAGTTAAATAAGTATCTAATGTTCATATAGATAGGTAAAGACAGAAATAGCAATAGATAGATAGATGAAAAGCGTTACACGATTACTTCGAGAACTAGTTTACATTGCGACCCTACATTTAGTAAACGTGCCTATAATATCGCATAAAAAAGGTTTAAAATATGTCTGTATTTAACGCACTGGGAAAATGTCTGATAGAATTATATATATTTAAATATTTACATTTTATTTTGTTGTCGACTGCCAATAAACCTGGAATTGAACCTATCCAGGGATGGTGTTTGTTTTAGGTCATTGGCTAGTGAGTAATATATTGAGCTGTGGAACATGCTGATTGTTGCTGCCAGTAGCTCTAATTTATCTGTATGTGATATCGTGTATGTATGAAAACACAGATTTAAGACAGTAAGGTAGCGTTCCCAATTAGCGTTTTAGCTTCGTTCGTTTAAATCTCTGAAAAAAACCCAAGTCGTTCTACACCCATCGTTTTGATTTTCGTGGAAAACCATTGAAAAAACCATTCAACGCATTGGTTCGTTCGCCACTGAACGAAGTCGTTCGTTTTACAGAAAACCATTGCGTTTTTTTCCTTCTTTGTTTGCCATCGTTCGATCGTTCGCTGGAAAACGAAGGCGCAATAATACAATCACGTGATGTTCGCATTATCCAACCTGATAACGCAATCTCCGTGGGCACTGAGAAAAGAATCCGTTAATTCAATGCCGAATTCTCTGACGTTTGGAGAGGGAGTAAATTACTTTTACGTGTAACTAGATGTTGAAGTTCAGCTGCATAAGTAGAAGACAAAAGAAAGTAATGCACAGGTTTTTGCCCCGGTTTGAGCCGATATCATCGCGTCAGACACTGATTATTCGGTTCGTCCTAAATGGCTAAATGCTATCTCCTTGTCAATCCCCGATCGCATTATTTATTGTTATATGAATTTGTATTATATAGAGAGTCTAATATTTTGATAGCTATAAGTACATGTAGGAACAAACGATACCCCAGCCCGTGGTGACGCCTTTCGATTTCCTCTCCGTTCTATTTCGATCGAAACGTCCGGGTTTTCAAAATGGACATGAAATTTATTGGTAATCTGGAAGGGGGTCCCGGTTTCTATATGTCCGTATCTTTGGCCGTTTCGTCGCTTCTCAGACGATCGGAGTGTTGTGCGGGCACCAAATTTTGGGACCGCTTGTCGTATACGCATATCGCGGCCCAAAATGGAATCCCGACAAATATTTTTTTTTTCGGAAACTTCTTTCTTCCATACTATTGAACGTTTAATCGGTATGTCCATGTCCTGAGGTTTTCCTAATCCAATTGAAATAAAACGTTTCGTTTATCTCTAATGAATATATATTTGAATTATATTCTCTTACCTTGATAATTGATTGTATATCCGACGCGGAATAAATGACATATTTAGGGTATTCTTTGCCTCTTTTGCAGAATACGTAGAACATAACCGTCAACTATAGAGTGTTTAACGTCATAACGCGAAATAAGACATGAACTACGGTCGATTTTGGAAATAAATTAATCGACATGTCATTTGTGTTAATGACACCGACAGGTGCACCTTCCTTCATAAATGACCTGTTGATACTGGATCGCAGAAAATAAAATGAATTCTTTACCTTCCGGTTAAGGAGTTGTTTATATATGTCAGCCATTGGCGGAGCGCGTTGTTAGTTTCACAGTGTGAAGCAATCAGTTCCATGTCGGGTATACTCAACTCAGTGATGTTTATTTCACGCGGCTATTGACCTCTAATAATTGTAAACCGGACGCAATGCTATTAACTGGAATTGAAGAGTTTTGACGTTTTTATTTTATTTCCATGAATCTATATTTTTGTATTTATTTTCTTCTCAGTTATAGGCCCGATTGTTCCCAAATTAACTCGACATGAACTTTCCGTAGAAGAATTCTCTGCCAAAGATATCAAAACAAGTTCAAACATGAATTGCAGGCAAGCACCTAAAAGGTGCGTGGACCCCTCAGCCTGTTTTTTTTTTTTTTTCAGTCAAGTAGGAAAGTAGGATCAGGGCTGCAGCTAGAGCCAGTTTAGTTTCGGAAAACATATGGGCGCCCAAAACTCAAATGAAACAAAAAACGAAAGTGCTGTTTTTGTTCAATTCGAAAGGATTTCTGAAGGAAATACTCCTAGGAAAAGCTTCTGGGAGCCTCAATATCGATCCGATTGCATAGCTGGGTATTGAATTTCATGTTAATAAACCTCTGTTTTGTGATTGATCACAGGCTCTTTGCGCCGAAATTCACTTAAAAAAATTGGACCCTCAATAATGAATTACGAAAAAGAACTGGGAGTTTGGGATCGGAACCTGCAAAAAATCGCTGGATACCGCATATAACAGACTTCGGTTTCACGTGAGTGGTGTGCTGGGATTACAGCATGCAAGGAAGTGTAGCTTTATCAGTGGCAATTTATGCATTGCATAAGTGTGATAACAAGTAAACACACTTATTGACACAGGCCCACCCTTATCATTATTTTTTTTTGGGGGGGGGCATAAGCTCCAGGTATGCAAACTGGTTCAAAATTGCCCAGAGTCAGGCTAAAAATGGGCTCTCCTAATCACTCATTTTACATAATTTCCGAGGTACAGTAACATGTTTGGTGAAAAAATGAAAAAATTGAAACATTATGTTGTACCAGTTAAATGTGTGGACACAAATATGGTTCATGCAAAAGTTTTAGAATAAATCATAGATTTAGTAGCAAAATTTAAGAAAAATGTTGTCCTTCATTCAATGAGAATCATGAATGGACCAGGCTTTCTTGTATCAGGGAACCTTCAAAATTCACAATGAAACATGCAACCAAGGGTTCCCAATGGGCATAGCTGACAGTGCAAAAGCTAAGCCATCATTAAATTAAAAAATTTAAAAAAATTAAAAATCATGAAATCATCATAGCCATCTGAAAATCTAATCATTTCATCAGTTAACATTCAGGAAGCTCTCACCAAAGTTTTGTCAGGCCTGACTTGATAGATCTGCAGATATTCAGCGGACAAGAACATGCTGATGGGCATGGATAACAGTGCAAAAGCTGAGCCATCAATAAATAATAATTTTTTTTTTTAAATCATGAAATCATCATAGCCATCTGAAAATCTAATCATTTCATCAGTCAACATTCAGGAAGCTCTCACCAAAGTTTGGTCAGGCCCGACTTCATAGATCTGCAGATATTCAGCGGACAAGAAAATGTTGACGGACGGACGGTGGTACCCACATTCGAACCTTAAGTGGTTACAATTGTGCAACATTGTAACGAAACATTGTTGAAAGTTGGCTGCAATGTTGCACAATAATACCACTGATGGATGTTTAGTTCAAAAACACCAAGAAAAAAACAGTGTTTTAAAATCGTTTCTTATAGAGAAAACACTGTTTTAAAATCGTTTCTTATAGAGAATATCCATCATTAAAACACTGTCTTTAAAGAATTGCACAAGGCATTCTTAGGAGGTTATCCACTTAAGAAGAAAAAACCACTTAAGACGTCCTTATACGCAATAATGACCACTCAAGATATCAAATGTTAGAGCGGACGGACGGACGCTAGGACGGACGGACGTACGTACATGGCAACGACAAGACCCCACAGCCCTATGGGCTGAGGGGTAAAAAGGAGATTATAAGACTGCTTGACAATTGAAATTGGAGGTGTTGATCATTCACACGTAACACCATGGTCGGTCTGTAAAAAACCGTCGACTTAAGAAAACAGCGAAGTGGAGGGGTCGGAGGGGTTAATTTCTTTGAAAGAAAAAATTCAAACAACATTGTTAGCAGGCGTGCCTTAATAATATGCTTACCTTGTATTTATTTGTTGCTGATTTCCTGTGTCCAGCAAATTAACCAAATAAAATATTTAACGTCCAATTCAGGACGCAATGAAGTTTTGGACCTACGGTCACGCACGTTTTACTATCAAATGTACTACTTTGTCCATGATGACGCTGACATGGAATGCTCAAAAACTTAAATCGAGCGTTCATTTTAAATTCCTGCGGTTTCGAGTGAATTAGCCGATTCTTCCTTACTTCTATTTATATCTCCCTCTGCTCTCTCATTACTATTTATTATTTAATTATTTATTTGAATATTTAGCGCTGCAAAAGATCTTAAATGAACTAAGAAATGTACCGTGAAATGTAAATAAAACATTGAGTTGATGGGCCGCGAAATCCGTATGGGAAGCGGCCCTTAAACTACAATTTTAATCGAATTACCAATCCGTCCTGTGGTCTTCAATGTCATCATTTGTCTGAATAACGGGGGAATCTCTAACGACGCATCGAGTCAAGCTGCTGTCAAATAAATATTTATCAATACAGATTTTCTCCCATTCTGATATACTTTCAGAACAACATATGTAATTATATTCTAGGCTTGCAGAATCTCGTACACTTCATCACCTCCCATGCATGGTCTTCTCTTCAGTGAGGGCATATGTCCTATCTCAGGTTAACCAACCAGCGCCCGAGCTCGGCGATGTTCCGTTTCACTGAGCCATGTGAGCCGTTACATGCATAGATAGACAAATTTTGCTGTAAAAATCAAGCCATGCTGCTTATTTGAAATCTAATATTTCAGTATGTATCGCAAAATACATGGCATGATGGCATTTCAAATGATTAATAACTTTGAAATGGAAATGTTTATTTTAAGAATAACACTAAATTGTGTTGACATCGAAAATAGGCATTCAATTCTTCACAAATCGCTGCAAGATAGGATCAATCTATAATACTTAAACAAGCGTATTTTATTAAATGAATTTAAATACAAACAATATCAATCATTCAACAATACAAGAAATTTTGGTGAATCTTGTCTAGGCCGGGTGTTTGTTTTGATCTTGAAACTATGTCAGGCCGATACTCAGTATCGGGATTATGTAATATTTAATTTCAGTGATCAGATAGTAAGACAGTTACAGTATCCGTGTTTAATCAGTGTCAGGACATTTCGGCACGCGACATTTCGGCAATTGACATTTCGGCACGCGACATTTTCCCACAAAGTGAAGGGTACAACATTTCGGCACCCCTTTTTGTCATACCAATTGCGCTAAAAGTGAAGATTTTCTCATTCTTTTTAACATATGTTCAACATATATAAACATACCGTTTTAAGGGTTACCAAGTTGCAGGTTATCATAGTTGCTCACGATTATCCGCGACATTTCGGCAACTTTTTTCACATATTAAGGTTGATGGCGATTGATTGGTGAGGGTTTTATTCGTGATAGAATATTTATATAATGCTTTTTGCTCTATGAGAAATTCACAACATTTCTAAAACCAACTGCTTATGTGAAAAACGTTGCAGAAATGTCGCAGATATTCGCAGCCAAAAATTTACAACTTGGTAACCCTTAAAATAGTCGTTTATATTCCTACGAAGTAGGCTACAGATCGCAAATTGTCCGGTAATGAGTGAGTCAGTCCATCCGAATCCTTTCGTCGGCAAAATAAGGAGAACCGTTGACATTAGAACCATCATTTTTGGCATGAACGTGCATTAGGGCATTGCTACGAGCAAGTTCTGAGTTGACCGAATTCTGATTAAAATTTGATTTATAATTATTTTTATTATTATTTATTGATGGCTCAGCGAGTACACTGTCATGCCCATCGGGAAGCCTTGGCTGTATGTTTCACTGTATACACAGTGGTGGGATATGCAATCCGTAATTGTTTTTATGAAATAGGAAATGCTAATTTTCCATCATTTGTTAGTGCATTTATCTACACCGCTATGCCAGCCTTAATACACACAATTCAGTATATTGTTATAGATACATGTAAACTGTGGCCTTTAACGTGTATCCTATTTCACATCCAAACATTTCATCACTGACCACAGCAGGCTTCAAATTCAGGTCAGATTACTAACTGATGGTGAAATATCCTACATCAACCAATTAAGTCAGCGTGGTGCAATAACCCAGCAGAAGAAGGAAAGATGTGGTATCATCCTTCAGATTAGTCTGTGTGAGCGACAATGATAACAGTTTACTGAGGGCGAAACAAAGCCATGACGGCATGTTTAAAGGGTCTTCTTTTGGTAGAATTTAACTAGATAAAGTAACTTTGATCATGATGTGGAAATATGATAACTTGAGTTTTTTTGTACCTCTTGAATATTGACTAGGCCTATATATCACACTTGGATATAATTTAAACAAAAAATTACATGTGTAAACAAAATATGTCTAAATTTTTCTTGTCATTTCAAATCTTGATCCATTTTGATTCCTTGATTAGGGGATACAGAATCACTGCCACGGAGTGTGTTGGTGTGTCACAGCAATGCAATTCCGATTCACACAACGAAGCTGAGGTGGTTTAACGTTTATCAATGAAGAAAATCACCGATCAACCGCCATAGAATATAATGTGAAACAAGAAAACCGGAATAGTACATTCATCAGATTGCCGATACCCAAAATGTGTTGTCTCATATATCTAGATAACAACGTGATGTAGAGACGCTATTTATTCGTCTTTGTACCGGTTATGCTCAGGAGAATGACATAGAATCATTATTATCTTGTGCAGAGAAGGTGTTGGTCTTGAGTTGAACTACCGTAAACTACATAAATGCAACCTTTCTACTATAGTACTATATATAAAAATATGTTGTATTGTTGGGAAAATAATGTGATTCAAAACGTTGTTTTGATCCTGGACAAGGGCACTGAAAACCATTAAAGAGATGTAAATGTATTTTCACACGTAAAGCTTGAAATCTACTGAACCTTTATTATTCAATCTGTTTCCTTTAGTTAAAATGAAGGCGCATTAGAAGACTGTTACCAACAAGTTCTGAGCTGACCTACTTTTGATGAAAATTCCTGGTGATTTTTGATGAACTGGCGATTCTGACTTGGGCGGTGCCCATCTTAATATAGGCAGGATTTCAACTGGGGGTGGGGATTTCCAAGGGTTGAGTTCGCGTTCGAGTCCTAATGCCTACTCTATTTCGTAGGTCCTGTGACGTTAGTCACACTGCTCATGTGTTAACATTTGTTAACAAAAGATAAGAAAATCGTAATTTTTAATATGATTTGGCTCGTTAAAAAAAGTACCGGAATGTCGTGTGTCGAAATGTCGTACTCTTCACTTTGTGCCGAATGTCGCGTTTCGAAATGTCGCTGTTCGCGGATTCGTTTAATCATAATGATTTTTTTAGTTCTTTCCAATTCTATACAAATATTAATCCGTTGTCACTCTTAATGTAACAGTCTTATCACTGTCATCACTACCTTTTTTATTTTCACAAATATCCACAGTACCCATTTTTCTTCAATTGCCTATTTTAGATAGAAAGAAAAGTTCAATATTAAAACAATCAGAAAGTACACTAAGAGAAACACAAACCAACTGACAAATACGCATTTCCCAACTGTAACCAAAGTGGTCCCATAAGAAAGCATTCTGGCCACACATGGGTTAATAATATTAACATTATATTATAAAAAAAACAATATATATCTTATTTGTTTGATGCCGACAGCATACATGTATTTGAGAAAATAAGACAAACTATATAAACCAGTTATCGGAACAGAATGAATTGAGTTAGGTTGAAATATTCTGAACAGAATGATCATATGTACGGCTTCTCGTCATTAAATCAGCAGTCCCAGTGTTTGGGTTAAAACACTGAATAGTCCATGATATATTA
This sequence comes from Hanleya hanleyi, assembly GCA_036873755.1. NCBI lineage: Eukaryota > Metazoa > Mollusca > Polyplacophora > Lepidopleurida > Hanleyidae > Hanleya > Hanleya hanleyi. The sequence continues at coordinate 68,609 of JAVTVY010042308.1, forward strand.
TATTTATAAATCCTCGTCCGAATGCACACACACTGTGGTCAGTTTAATACGGTGACGGGTATATACCGATAGGCCTGTTATCGACGGTTTAACGGCCTACACGTATGAGCTACCTTCATTCAAGCAGTGTGTGGGCGTGTCTTAGTGTGACGTCACTCAGGCGGCACTACTTTCGTTCGTTTTTTCTCCAGCAAGTCACAGCCTTAGAAACTCTATAGAAAACCATCGAACGAACGCAATGGTTTTTTCTTCGTTCGTTTTTTCAATGTTTTTTTTGAGAAAACGAACCAACGATACACCCATCGTTCATGGCATGGTTTAAACGAAATGGTTTAAACCATGGAAACACGAACGTTAAATGGGAACGGCCCCTAACCGGCCGCTAAACGTGCAGCAAGGATTTTACGAATAGAACACGCTATTCTTAAAAAAAGGTCTCTCATTACAGCTCCGGAGCTAGCATATCTAATTTCGCTCAAGCCGGTGCTAGGGGTCGTGTGGTTACTTCCTAGTCTTCTCGTGAAAACCTGCAATAAAGCGCGACTGAGATACTAATTAAACGCAACATTAAAAGGGCGATGGAAAACGATGTTGACGTACTGACAAGAAGTGATATGACCCCATAGACAAATGTACTGACTGTATATATCTAAAAACATCACAAGAACCAAAAGTGATCCCTGCGATGCTTTGTATCCCAACCACGCTTTCATTGTAGCTGTTCATGTGAACAACTTGAATGACAAGACCACACGGCCCCTAGCACCGGCTTGAGCGGTATTAGATACAAATGCTTGAGAGCAGCCATATCAAGTCATCTGTTGGAAAATGATGGAACTAAGGCTAACCCTGCGTATTCCCGAGTCTGAATGTGAGTTACCTTAAGAAGCTTTCCTGTGAAGCTTTCTAGTCACCAGGCCTTGTCCACTTTTCTCATCTCTTACATATCTCTCCTGTTTCGATTATTGACGCGAAAGTTCTTTCATCGAAGACGGCTGGATACTGAAAGTAGGATCTGACGCCTATAGTTGCTACTGGATACATACTTTATAGATCTCACTTCGATTTGATATCGTTAAGGATATTTCAGAAAGGTCTTAACAGAAGGTACCATTTATGGGGTATTGCCCGCCCCTTTCATCTGATTTCTCGCGTATCAGTGCCCCTTTTATTCAAGTTTTTTTTACACGAGATAGAGAGTTGTACTCAACGATATGATGTGGAAGTGATGTCATGGATTAAGAGTACTCATCAGCGATACGCATTTAATATTTTTAGGAACATCAGGATGTCTTGCCAGCAACAGTGGATACTGTTGATCGCTAGCATATGTGTATCTATACTATGATTTTTCGAATTTGGTGCTAATGCTGTTATATGGAATATGGAATAGGTCTTTGGATTATGGGCGCGAAGATTCTTTAATGGAGGACGACTGAATAATGAATGATGAACCAGACACTTGTACTATGAAGCTTATGTCCAATATGATGTTCCTTCTTGGGTATCGGTTGTATAATTTGTACAGTAAATCTTGGTGTCAGATCCTACTTTCAGTATTTTCAGGAAGTGAGAAAATTGGACGACGTCTGGTACTGATGCAGACCTATTATTTGGCCTCACACGGCGTTGAATATTATCCCCAATATATCAAGTTTGATGGATCTGACACGTTGAATGACAAGGGTAACTCCCAGGGGAGAACTGTGTTCGACATGATACTTGACCCATGTGCTAAACGAATTAATTTGTCAAACTGCTAATGGAATAATGGTACAAATACAGTTCATGAATGAACAAGCAATTAGTATTCATTTCGTATTTGAAAAACATGAACCTCATATATTGCGGTAAAAATAAAAATAAAAACACTCGATCTTCAAGCGGAAGATGGTTCACAATTCTCCGAAATGAGGCAATTTTAAAGTTTCTCATCCACAATGAATTCTCACAATCTCTGAGAATCAATGCCCTGTTCCATTCCTTGCCGACTCGGTGGCTAGGTTTGCTTAGGGAATTGTACCAATCGGGTTTGTTTTGTCCAAACCAGAGTCAAATTCAAAAACATTTCAGCCGTAGCTGTACAAACAGTTAATCGTGGGGCTGTGTAAACACGGGACCACATCGCAATATGTGAGATTAAATAGAACAGGATGACTTTTAGAGGTCAGATAAGGCCAAATGTTATATTACTTTCACAGGTGATGATGGGTATACGGCATGTTCCTTGATGAGAACTGATGTCAACATTTTTTTGTGAATGATGAGCTGCTGTTGAATCCAAAATGGTTGTAAAATATGTCTCGCCAATCACGAACCATGAGAGAACGGTAGCATGTAAATAAATGTATTGGCATAGTCCAATCGCGGCTTTTGCTGGAAGGATGCTTCGTCACATGTATGTGTAAGTGGCATAGACTGTACAAGAATATACGATTTCGTAAACTATTTGATCATCGTCATCTAGCTTATCACACAATATCTCATAAATACCGAATCAGACAGTATTGAATGAATGAATGAATGAATGAATGAATGTTTATCACCAAATATACAGCAAGAGGATAACAAATTTATAGAATATAAGCACGAGTAATTAGCCGCATATGTGGCGGAAGTAAAACCCCAGAGGGCTTGTTATGTCCCACAATAACAAGTGAATATGCATAGGCTGAATTCAGCGAAAGAACTATAGTTGTAACTAAAGAATAATATACAAATCATGGGAATATTAACACAGAGGCGGTGAATAAGAAACAAGCACTACTATTGCTTGTTTGTCGAGAAATTAATGCTTAGGGCGAGAACATTTACTTGTTACGAAGGTACGTATATAGACGTGACGTATATAGACGTGACGTATATACACGTGACGTATATACACGTGACGCGCTGAGATATAGGTAGCTAAATGCATGAGCATGCTTAATGTAGGAAAGAAAATCAGGCGAAAACTCACAAGTCGCAGGAGAGTTAAAAATGCAATAAATAAGTAATAATACACGTGGTTTACAATGAGCTATGTGAAAACCAGGTTAACATGTTACAAGCTATTTAACAGAACTGTTTTGAGGCGACATTTAAAGGTGAACTGCAAAGGTTTTCATATTTCCCTATTTATATTCTTCGCGGGCTAGTTAATGATGGACATATCAGCCCAAATACTCTGTTTGGTTTTATTTGAAGTATTTTGTCTCCTGGTAGCTTTTGAAAAGTGATTTAAAGTTGGCATCTCAAGCCCGGCCGATTTCAGAAATGAAATCCGCATCGCTTATCTGCCCTTGTTTGACGTTCGATTGTGACGTCACATCAGACCATCTTGCCAGGCGTCAATACTTGTAACGTTCAGTCTCCGGGCGGCTGGTCTGACGTGACGTCACAAGCAAGGAAAGATAAGCGATGACGTTTTGCAAATCTGAATTCAGCTGTGCTAGGGGTACCGACTTTTAGAAAGATTCTAGCAGACAAGATAATTCAAATTAAACCAAGTGAAGTAGATAGACCGGTATTTCTATCATTATTCAACCTATATAAAATGTGAAAAGGGGAATCTAAAAACCTTTGCATTTCACCTTTAAAAAGAGACTTGGAGGCACAAGCTTTCAGGCTGGCAGGCAGATTAGTCTACCCAGCGAGAACTATTTAAACTTACATGTCTTACTTCACATCTCCAAGGACGTACTAATTCGCTTCCTCGGAAAATTCTATACTTGGATGAAATTATCTCTTGTTTGGTTAAGAAGATTAAAATACGGTATTATATGTTTCAATATTTACTAGTCATATGCCGGTAAAGAAGTTGCCCAACATCGATGAAGACATTCTGTAACATATCGTATCCGTTGTATGTGTTACCCAAAGAAGTCAACAGAATTAGACTCCATATATGTTCCCAGGCAACAGCTATGATCGATTTTCCATCATCAGACAATACAGTCTAATAAATCTTAAAATCACGTCCCGTACGGGATTAAAAGTGCAGACGTGTACTCTACCAAGAAGAGGAATTCAAACAGAACAAACAAAAAAGAAATGAATATGAGCCGGACATTTGTCAAAAGATTAATTTCGTTGAGCATTCCAGCAGCCAGAGTGGTTGGATTATGTCTGAGCCTTGAGAATACATCATCACTTTATATACGTTTAGCAATTGTCTGAAGATCAAGTTAGAATTATTTTTCCTACATTACTATATTATATCGTTTATCAAAATGTCTGCCGAAAGCAAATTATCGTGGATGATCTTGTCTCGTAGAGGAAAGTTATAGAAGAAAATACTACTGCTGACATTTGAAATGGGTTTATTGAATGTGCACTGCGAAAATGCGAACTCTGTCAACAAACTTGTCAGTCAGTACTTGAACAATCTAACCATAATAGATGCCTTTGTGGGGGTGTTACTTTTTGTTCGAATGAAAGTTTCATGAGAGAAAATTTAGTTCCGGCACTGTCTAATTAAGCCTCTGGTCTATCTACCTATTCGAACATCGCTTCAATTTTAAAAGACAAAAGATTGAGTACCTAAGTGGATCCACTCCAGCCCAAATGTTATATTATTCTCTGAGGACACGAGTTCTATAATCTTCGCGTCCAGCACAATAATGTTTTGCATTACTATAACGATTCCAAGGCGTAGATATGATAGTGGTAATTTACGTTGCTGATATATTGAGAGGAAATCTGCCATGTCCAAGGAACACGTCAGACACATCACTGTGTTAATGAAATATCAAGCTATGTTACGCTCGCCATGAAGCTGTGATACCCCACTGATTCGATATTGGTAATATCGCACACACGAGTTTGTTGAATAACAGCCACAATATTCTCGATCCGTGCCAACAAGATACTCAAAGGGGAGTTAACGGACATCGCCATGGCCTGATAACTGACAGAATGCTGATTACATGTGCTCTCCAGGGTCCGCAACATGTTTACCCTTGCCAGCAGCAGTCGTTGATAGAGCTTGTATTATGTAAGAATTGAGAGCTGTGTGGATTTTCTTACCTCTAGTCATGCTGAGTGGAAAATCACTCGGATCCTTTCATCGCATAGTATGGCTTATAGGGACAGAACCTCATTTAAACGTGTTACTGATTGTCCTACCCATGTTGAAACCTACTGGATGATGAGATGTTTTCCAAAAATGTTATGTAAAATGGTTTAGTGATAAGAGCTAGATTGTATCTGACCTGTCGCTACAGTAAAGTACAGATATTATTAAAAATATACAACCGAGAATACTGTCCTTGGTGTCACTGAATTTCATAGTCATGCTGAAACACACTGAATGCATGGATAAATATTTTCCAAACATATCATGTAAGATGAATTTATAATCACAGCTATTAAAAAAAGATAGCGGCGTATTGACAAGAAATCAAATAAGGCATATATACTGTCTGCATAATTCTAAAAAGAAAACATCACTATAATCCAACCAGATCCCTGAGATTTGTATCTCAGCTACGAGGTATTACGTACCAAAATTAATAACGAGGATGTAATAGCCTACAGCTAGACTGTATGTTGACCGGCTGCTATACGCTCAGGAAGTATTTTATGAATAGAACATCACGATGTCTTGCTGTCTTCAGTGTCCACCATTGAACGCTGCGGACCCCTTCTCTGTTGTAAAATAAACAAACTTGTGTTTTTACCTGCGGCACGCAGGTCTACGAGAGGCTCGCGTTGTTGTTGTTCTTGTTGTTCTTGTTCTTCTTGTGACTTTTTGAAATACGCATGCGCTAAGAGAGTGTGATCTCTGCCACACTTTTCTTTTCAACCTCCGATATCACATGACAACCCTGTCTTCAGGCACATTTGAATTCATTTGCAACTATATTTGGTGGAATGAATTATTGCTTCGTTGAATTCCATTCAGACATCAATTCTCTTACGTCAACACGCTAAAAAAAAAGCTGTCGATCGACACATCAGTCATTGTTTTCAGATATTACCATTTTCACTGAACAGTAATTACACGTATATAATTTTTAAGATCCTTGAATTGACTATATACCAAGGAAGATGAGCCGCAACCGTGTCAGTGGTTCGGCTAATTTGCATACAGTGATAGGCGACTGCCTTAGTAAGTTGAAAAATAAGTTAACTACATCTATAACTCATTTTATCTACCCAATCTAGATAATTCACAAATTGGTGAAGAAGTAGATAAGCAACGCATTGTCATTATGATTAACATTGAATAATACTTGGTATCAAATTATAGATCATGCATCATAAAAACAAACGCAACAATTACGTTTCAGAAGTTAGGGACAAACTCACCAACTTTCGTCGAATAAAGATGTTTAACTTATAGAAATGACAATTTGGTATCATGTTTAACTTTATCCCCCCAAGCAATTCGCATATATGGAAATATGTTTTGAAAGGAAGAATAAGTTAACCCTCTGTGGGAATCGAAACAATGACCCTCCAATCACTGGAGATGAACTTACTGTCTTAGCGAAACCGACTCATTGATAATACTCAAAACTGACTTTATGCGCAACTGGTTTTTTTATACAGAAATCACTATTTTGTATTTAATGAGTTAGACAACCCTATGAGCGAACAATACATCATAGTTACAAGTATGAACTTTGGCACATGGCTATTTTGAATGGTCCTCTTTCGGAACACGCTCTCTATCCTCATTCTCGCAAGCCAGGGACTCGCTTCGCTGGTATTGATGTTCTCGTCCTCTTCGGCACTCAGAATCCCTTTAGATTCACTCCCGTGGATTCAATACTTATGTGTATCAGCAGATAATGGGCAGAAACATATTGCATTTCACATCATTCTCTCAAGTCAGAGCCCATTTCGGCTAGAATTTACTGGTTCTACACTTCACAATTTACGTTACTTTGTCAATCAGTTTTACGAATGGAATTACGTCATATATTAGCAGATGCTGACTATAAAAGCGATCTGTTTGACCTCGTTGTCAAAAGCTTGGGCCTTATTTCCCGGAGGAGTTTTTGAGTTTGATACTTAGATGCCTTTCATATTGACTTTAACTTGGCAGCCGTTTTCGTGAATGCAATAATTGATGTACCAAAAGATAATAACGAGAATTCGACATAATTCTCTTGCACACAAACCTTGTTCAGTGAACTAGCCCTGACATTTCGAACATAAATCACCTTCGGAATGAATTAGTGACAAACATATTCGCGAATTGAGTATAGGGAGATATCCATAGATACTGATTAGAAATGTTTCTTATTTGCAGAATTTTATTTTAAAAAAAAGAAATTAATAAAATAAGCAACCTTCAAAAAGGCTTGGTCGAACATGAGATGATATTTCCTAAGAATTAAATAGTTAATCATTTATATAGAAGGAGCAAACCATTGACTTGCTGCATGGAAAAGAGTGTCAAGGTATTCAGTTTGCAGATGATAACACACGTAAATGCAGAAACTTAATTAATTATTCTAATCAAATATCAATACTGTCACAGGCCTCAATTTGAATAGTGAAAAGTGTAACTATGCCCCTTGGACAGTTGGGTAAAGCCTTCAACCCCCTTCCATAGTTTCACAGATCAAAGAGATGGACCTGATACTAAATTCATTGAAAATTAACTTAAGGAAATATAAATTTTCCAGTTTGCTCGGCAAAGTAAGCGAGAAGGGTGACTGAAGCGCGTCGATTTTCGCGCTACGATTAAATCCTTGAAATTTATTTGGATTTCCAAATATTTGAAAGCTTTTTTTATTTGCAAAAAGCAACAGCTGAACCGAATGTTTTGAAACTTGGCATACATGATACTTGTACCAAGACATTGCCAAAGCGATCATTGTGACTTCGTCTGTCAATTCAAAATAGACGGCACGGACTAGTCAAAACCGTTGGATTTTGAACGGGGAAAGTGAATATACATATATTGTATCAGACCTATTACGCAATTCCTACAATTGTGGGTTAGAAGTTGAAAATTACTTCCCTTGGCATGAAAACACTGGCAGATGGCGCTTGTTCTACATTTACCACTATCTCCGCTGATATGCCTTTCACTGTATTATTGCCACTGCCGCAGGTTTTGACTACAATGTAGTCATTTCTCACTTGTTTTAATTGGAACTAACACACTACAATGAAAGATCTTTCAATTTTTGACGCTGATATTCTTTGGCGGAAGACGATCGAATATTGAATATCGGATCTGACTGATACTTGTATATATATACAACAGATACACAGGAAGGGACATCAGATTGCACATATACATTAGATGCCTCACATCGACGTTACAAGAGAGAATACGAAATACAAATGTGAGAAACGTTAATTACTCCTCGCTGTGTAATAAGGACTTTAACGAAAAGTATAATTTCCGGAATATTCTTCTCGTGCAATCGAGGGATAAGGCGATGACATTAAAATTACGTTGTTTGATGGACAATACAGAGGGACAGTATTCGACGCTTGTTAACAGAACACGCCTGACTGGAAGAATGCCACAAGCAAACCTAACGAGCGATTGGCTAAAGTACGTCAAATTGTGCAAGGAGACCAATCGGAGGGAACAAGGTACATGCATTAATACCCACAGATTGAATGGATTCACTTTGCATAAGAACCGGTAAATTCAACGATACCGCGGCAGTTTCGGTATTGCTACATTTGAGAGAATTGTGAACAATCGTGGGAAGATCGAGTCTGCTTGATTTACAAGGATAATATTATAATGTATACGATTCATTTTGTCTAATATATGAATAATCTTACACTGACAGCTCAAAATATATTCACTGTTATCAATTGCTGGTTCGTTCGGTTATGTACTATGTTGATGTGTGAGAATGGAATATCATATATAAAAAATGCTCAATTTTAAAGATTTTGTTCGCTCAAATTATCTTCAGCAATTCCCGACCATCACCTCCGAAATTGAGCACGAGTGTCGGGCCTAGGAGTTTTCTTGTTGGCTTCCCGCGAAAAAAGCACCAATTCATTTCCTGAAGTTCGGTTGGACAAGTTTAGCTCTGAAAAAAAGAAAAGTAAGCTGTGATAACAGTAACGAACGCCGACTTTAAGGGAAAGGACGTGACTGCTAGTGTTGAAATGTACGGTCTTCATAATCCAGAACCGGAACCAGCGAGAGCAGTAGCCCCTGATCCTCGAATGCTTAGCCGTACACAAAACAAATCACAATTGGTCGTACAATTTTGGTGCTGTTCCCGGAGGTTACATTCTGCTTTATATATATGCCCAACTTGGTATGGGTTGTCTAATATCGAGTTCACGTGTCCTCCACCACACCGTGCTTACCTATGTCCATAACGAGAAAGATTCTTTTGTGAGGTACCTCTTCTCAAACTCGGCCCCTTGACTGTCTTCACGATGAGCAAGGGAGGTGGACATTTAGTATGTCTGCGCCTTGAGAATACATCATCACTTTATATACGTTTAACAATTGTCTGAAGATCAAGTTAGAATTATTTTTCCTACATTACTATATTATATCGTTTATCAAAATGTCGGCCGAAAGTAAATTATCGTGGATGATCTTGTCTCGTAGAGGAAAGTTATAGAAGAAAATGCCACTGTTGACATATGAAATGGGTTTATAGAATGTGTACTGCGAAAATGCGAATGCCTATAAGAAGCATCCAGACTGTCTCGTGTATGAACCCTCATTAGGAAGCACAAAAATACACTCGAAATCAGCTGAAAAACACACTGAATGATTATGGTTTCTCTTTTGAAACACCCATCTGTCCATTCACATCCTGCTCAGTCCATTCAGCTCCTGACCACATGAGCAGGGGTCTAGAAACAGTGATGTTATGATGACGTATTTATATGCTGTTATTGAACTAGACGCATGAGCTATATGTAGCTGTTTAGATGTTGATGTGTGAAAATGGAGTATCATATATAAAAAATGCTCAATTTGAAAGATTTTGTTCGCTCATATCTTCAGCAATTCCGAAACGATCACCCTCGAAATTGGGCACGAGTGTCGGGCCTAGGAGTTTTCATGTTGGCTTCCCGCGAAAAAAGCACCAATTCATTTCCTGAAGTAAGGTTGGACAAGTTTAGCTCTCAAAGGAAGAAAAGTAAGCTGTGATAATAGTAACGATCGCCGACTTCACGGGAAAGGACGTGACTGCTAGTGTTCAAATGTACGGTCTTCATAATCCAGAACCGGAACCAGCGAGAGCAGTAACCCCTGATCCTCGAATGCTTAGCCGTAGACAAAATAAATTTATAATTGGTCGTACAATTTTGGTGCTGTTCCCGGAGGTTACATTCTGCTATATATGCCCAATTTGGCAAGGGTTGTCTAATATCGAGTTCACGTGTCCTCCACCACACCGTGTTTACCTATGTCCATAACGAGAAAGATTCTTTTGTGAGGTACATCTTCTCAAACTCGACGGAGTAAACGGGCCCAATTTTCAGGATAGGTTTGTTGGATAATGGACCAATTCTATCTTTTTTAAATTGAATATTCATGCGAACTAAGAACCGCTATTTACATCTTAGATTATATTATTAGTCTCACGAGTACATCCGGTTGGCTAGGATGACTACGCCTTCTGGATTTCTCAGTAATTGATATTTCTTTGATGTTTAAAACGTCGCCCAGGTATACAACTAAATTACCATATCATGACCAAAGCTGTGGGGTGTATTACTTCTATGCAACGTTACGTTCCATCACGGAGGAGTTGCGCTCTTTTCTCAACAAAAGGAAAAAAAGAAAAAGAACCAGTCCCGAGGAGTATTTCATGCCACGAAGATCACACAGAGAAACATATTTCGATCGACTTTATAGATTTTAAGATTGAAAGAGATTCTTTTTATCGATCAGCTACTGCAGAAGATCTATTTAATCGGGTAAAAGAAGATTTGATTTTAAGTTATTTGAGAGAAATCGGTTTGTTGTATAAATTTTAATATATGCGCAGATTTTTAATGTGTCGTGTTGATCCCTTTTAGATCGTTGGGTTGCTGACTTGTTTTGTTGGCATACTTAGACAAGAGTTTTGGTTGATGGTCGCTATAAGGCAGAAATAGTGCTAAACACGACATTAAACCTTAATTCACTCTCTCCCTTTACTCAGTGACTTTATGCTGCAACTTACTAGTTCAAGCATCACATTGATTTCAACAGCCCAACGATAGATTACCTAAATGAATCTAGCCAAATCCGATAATTATATTACTCACAGAGGATGTACCAATCATAACGGTTGCACCCAGAGCAATAAATTATGCGTTGTATTACCAGAAACATTTAAGCACGCAAATATCATAGTGGTTATTCACGTTACTGGTACATTGAGTGGGCAGTACCCGCGGAATACGTCAGATATCCCGCATTGGCCAGTATAAAACGCAGATGTATTCACTGAAACACCAAACTATGCAATTACAAGCGTCTGGTCCGTCATTCATAATTCAGCCGTCGTCCATTAGAGAATATCCGCGTCCATAATCCAAAGACCTATTCCATATTCCATATCACAGTATTAGCACCAAATTCAAAAAGACAATCATAGTATATATAAACATAGGCCTGTTTCCTGCAAGAGAGAAGCGGTCAACAGTTTTCAATGATACCGGCAAGACATAATGATGTTCCAAAAATATCAAATCCGTATCGCTGATCAGTATTCTTAATCCATAATATTCGTTGTAAAGTCGTCATCTAAAGAATGATGTATTTCAGTCACGCTTTGATTGTGATTGTTCATATGAGTACCATGAGGATCTTGAAGTACATGGGTTCATACGGCCCCTAGCCCCGGGTTAAGCGAAATTAGACACAAGTTACGAAACGTAGCGCCATGGATCTTGCACGCTGCGTTCGTATTTTGCTATCAGCATGCGATATGTGTCGCCAAATTTGAGAACCTTTGAGTGGAGGCGCTTGGTGGAATAGCCCTGTTTTATAAGTTTCTGCAACAATGTTTTGTGACGTTGATTAAAATCGTCACATTTAACACAGGATCTAGCAAATGCTACTAAGCGAGATATGTATACGCCATATACAGGTCCCACTGGAATATTACTGTCCAGAAAGGGATAGTTTACGATGTCGAAATTATAATCATCTCTTTTGTCATAAAGTCGACGAGAGAGAATGCCCGCTTCATTTTTATAGAAATATGATGTGCCTGTAGGGCTATCAGTAGTTTCCTTCAAATCCAGTGAAGGTGAATATATATCCTTCACTGCGTCATTTATATAGCGATTATCCACAGCGAGAAGATCGTCTATATAGCGTTTGGTGAATGAGAAGGAACGGGCTTTAAATGGATCGGTTTTTGAAAGCGCCTGCATATAGTCATATTCATGAGAGAACAGATACAGGTCAGCCAACAGCGGTGCACATTTAGTACCCATTGGAATACCTATATGCTGCTGATATATTGTGTTGCAAAATTTCACATAGATATTTTTAATGAGAAATTCAAGCAACTCTATAAACAAAGAAACCTCCCATGAATGATATCTCTTGTATGTAGTAGAGCTAAAGAATGCGTTATGGCTTCCGACATTAATATATCTACGATCAGTTTTCTTGAACACAGATAATATTAATGAACTTAGATGGTAAATAAGGTCTTGATGAGGGATTCTAGTATAGAGAGTCGAGAAACCCCATGTGCATACATGTCTGTACGGTATGTGACCTTTAGCATCAAGTTCTTTCGTAAGACATTTTGAGTTTTTCAATATCCACATACATTCAACGCCAGAGTTCTTAGAAATAGTGGCGCAATCCCTTTCCCAAAATGCTTTTACCTCCTGAAAGGCCCTCGTCAATAGGGTTGAAAGAAGCTTCTAGAACCAGCTATGAATCTAGCTTTGTATGGTGATTTATGCATTTCGGGAGTCCAGGCATGTCGTTATGATTGGTTGGAAGACAAATACCTCTTTCCCTGAGAAACTTTTTGTGATTGTTAAATAAATCTTCCAGAGTAAATGCAGTTTGGGAGTAAGTATACGTATTTGATGACGATATGTTTACACTCAATTCTTCAACCAACACCTGGTAATAGTAATGTTTACATACGAATATTATATTATTTGGAGCTTTGTCTGCTGGGAATATGACGAATTTACTCTGGGGATTTGCTAGAACTTCTTGCGAATTGGGGCTTCTCAGTACTTGTTTTGCTTGGGGAAAGGTACTTCTGTCAATATGGCGGATTGTTTCAACGACCTTGCTCTTGGTGAGGTCCAGCCAATCATCGAGTACTGTAGGTTCAACTTTTTCTCGCTTAGACCAATCAATAACGTACTGTTCCAAAGCAGACAGGACTATCTTCTGGTCGGCCTTCAGATTTATATTTCTCGGGTCTCTATATTTAGGTCCCTTCTACAGGAGTAATCTTAGGTCCTTATCACTCACCACATCAAGGTCACCAGTCACAACATGTTTGCATGGTGTATAGATAAAGTTCGACGATTCTTTAATGCTCACCACGCTGGTTAGTTACCCCATCGATTGAATATCCCTCTCAGCACAATGAAGAGATTGTTGTATAACAGTCGCACTGGCGTGGATATGTGCTAATAAGATACTCACAGGGGAAGTTCACGGATATCGCCCGGCTCGTTAACAGGCGCAGTGCTGATTACTTGTTCTTTCCGGGAGTCCACAACAATATTACTCTCGTCAACAGCACTTTTTGATACAGGTATTATGATGTAATAGTTGACATATGTGTGGGTGTTCTTACTTCTAGTAACACTAGTGGGAAATCACTGGAATCATTGCATAGCATAGATTACAGGGGGAATAACGTCATCAGAAATATTACTGATTTTCATAGCGATGCTGAACCCCACTAGATGAAGAAATAGTTTAGATCTAGATTGATCACTTCTACGCTGTAGCTGACCGGTCGCTACACGTGCAACAAAGATTTTACGAATAGAACACGTTATGTTTAGAATTGGTGTTGTTTACCGTGAAAGGTCTGTCATCGCAGCTCCTGGGCCAGTGCTATAGGGGCCGTGTGGTTACTTCATAGTCTTCACTTGAAAACATGCAATAAAAGCGCGATGAGATATTAATTAAACGCAACATTAAAATGTGATGGAAACGATGCTGACCCACTGACAAGAAGTCATATGACTCCAGAGACAAATGTACTGACTGAATATATCTAAAAACGTCACAAAATACAAGCGTCTAGTCCGTCATTCAATATTCAGCCATCGTCCATTAAAGAATTTCCGCCAGAACCAAAAGGGATCCCTGTGATGAGTATCCCAGCAACGCTTTTATTGTAGCTGTTCATGTGAAAGTCTTGACATGAGCACACGGTCCCCAGCCCAGGCTTGAGCGGTATTAGATACAAATATTTCAGAGCAATGATGTAATAGCCATATCGAGTCATCTGTTGGAAAATGATGAACTAAGGCTAATCCTGTATAGTCTGAATGTGAGGTATCGCGAGAAGCTTTCCTGTGAAGGCATTATTTGCTTTTTAGTTACCAGACGTTGTCCACTTTTCTCGCCTCCGTCTTACATATCTCTATTGAAAGTAGGATCTGATGCCTATACTTGCGATTGGACATATACTTTATAGGTCTCACTTCGATCTGATATCGTTAAGAGCCCATATCTGCACCAGAATATTTCAGAAGGATCTTAACAGAAGGTATCATTTTTGGAGCATTTTCCTCATTCCTTTTCGCGATAAAAATTAGCGCCCCTTTTAAACTGTAAACATGCGTATCAGTGCATTTTTTATTCAAGGGTTTATAAACGAGAAAGAGAGGTGCACTTAACGATGGAAGTGAGACCTAGAAAGCATATGTCCAATATGATCATATTGGGTATCGGTTGTATAATTGTAAGGTAAGTTTAGGCGTCAGATCCTACTTTCAGTATTCAGCCGTCGTCCATAAAATAACTTGCGCGTCATTAATCGAAATTGAAGAGATACATGTATGTAAGACGTGAGAAAAGTGGACGACGTCTGGTACTGATATAGACCGACTATTTGGTCTCCCGTGGCGTTGAATATTACCCATTATATCAAGGGTGATGGATATGACACGTTGACTGACAAGGTTAATTAGTGTCAGCACATAGTGCTCATAGTTTCCCAGGAGAGAATTGAGTTCGACAGGATATTATCTTTGACCCATGAGCTTTACGAATTAATTTGTTAAACTGCTAATGGAATAATAGTATAAATGCAGTTCGTGGTGAACAAGCAGTTATTAATATTAAACACCTGTTCATAAATAAGTTCGAAATTATGAATTCATTTGAAAAAACCTGAATCCCCTATATTACGGTAAAAGTGAAAAATAAATCTACCTTCCAAGCGGAAGCTTGTTCACTATTCTCCCAAATGATGCAATTTTCAAACTATTGCTGTATTCTTAGCTGAATTTCAAAGTTTCTCATTCATAATGAATTATCTAAATCTCTGAGAATCAATGCCCCGTTCCATTCTCTTGACCTCCTTGCAGACTCGGTGGCTAGGTATGGTTCATCTTTGACATTCGATGTTATGCATCCTTTCTTGAAACGTCCTTCTGCCCATCCATATCCTGCCCGTATTGACCGAGGTGTATAAACAGAGAGAAGGAGAGAGCGAGAGAGAGAGAGATATAATGATCACAGTACAAACTGCCTTTGTGTATGGTAAATATAGTACTAGAAAAAAGTCATGACAAACTCAGACTGATTGATTTTGCTCATCTGGGTAAAGACTATTCCGCGCATTATAGAACTGTAATATCTGCTTTATTGATATCCCAGATAATAAAACAGTCATCTAGGTACCTTGTGACAGATATCTCAACATATGTTTGGAGAACTAATCCATGTGACTCACCGATATCCCAGATAATAAAACAGTCATCTAGGTACCTTGTGACAGATATCTCAACATATGTGACTCACCGATATCCCTGATAATAAAACAGTCATCTAGGTACCTTGTGACAGATATCTCAACATATGTGACTCACCGATATCCCTGATAATAAAACAGTCATCTAGGTACCTTGTGACAGATATCTCAACATATGTGACTCACCGATATCCCTGATAATAAAACAGTCATCTAGGTACCTTGTGACAGATATCTCAACATATGTGACTCACCGATATCCCTGATAATAAAACAGTCATCTAGGTACCTTGTGACAGATATCTCAACATATGTGACTCACCGATATCCCTGATAATAAAACAGTCATCTAGGTACCTTGTGACAGATATCTCAACATATGTGACTCACCGATATCCCTGATAATAAAACAGTCATCTAGGTACCTTGTGACAGATATCTCAACATATGTGACTCACCGATATCCCTGATAATAAAACAGTCATCTAGGTACCTTGTGACAGATATCTCAACATATGTGACTCACCGATATCCCTGATAATAAAACAGTCATCTAGGTACCTTGTGACAGATATCTCAACATATGTGACTCACCGATATCCCTGATAATAAAACAGTCATCTAGGTACCTTGTGACAGATTTCTCAACATATGTTTGGAGAACTAATCCATGTGACTCCCCGATATCCCTGTAAACCTTTGTTTCAGATATCCTAAAACAAGGGTCGCATAGGTAGGCGCAAACTTGGTGCCCATAGCTGTTCTAATATTTTGACGATAATGTTGATAGCCGAATTCAAAGGAATTGTTTTCTAAGATTAGCTGGATAGCAGAAAGGATAAATTCTCCGCTGAAACGCGCATTGATCTACTTTTTATATATATATATACGGTTCAGTAAGTATTCAAGTTAATAACTTAGTTATCCAACACATTAAAACATACACACATTAAAACTTATGCAACAAACCGATTTCTCTGAAATAACCTAAGATACAGTCTTCTTTCACCCGACTAAAAAGATCTTCTAAAGTAGCCGCTCGATAAAAAGGATCTCTTACAATCTTTAAATCCATACAGTCGATAAGAATATGTTTCACTGTGAGATCTTCGTGGCATGGAATACATCTTGGGACTGGCTCTCTTTGTTTTTAGTAAATGTTCGTGAGTTAATCGTGTATGTCAGATTCTACATCGCCTGGTCATGGTTTGATTGAAACGTTTCTGGTTGTTCAGATGAGTATAGCCTACAGTTTTTATGAACGCATGAAATTTGTTATTATTCACAGCATCCCATAAAGATTGAAACAGCTTTCTCACATACGTACAGATAGAGGGTCTGAAATCGCTATATGGGATTCCAACATGATCAACCTCATTATCTAGGGCTGCTTTAGCCAATCTACCAGCCTCAGTGTGCCATGGTGACGTATGTATATGACGTTATGCAACCAGGCATATGAGGTAGCTCGATAAATGGTGACATCATGGATTGCTTCAAAATGATGTCATTTTTATTAGAATGATGAGCTGCTGTTGAATCCAAAATGGCTGTAAATATGTCTCACCAATCACGGACCATGAAAGAACGGTAGCGTGTAAATAAATGCACTCGCGGCTTCTGGGAGTAGGATACTTCGTCACATGTTTGTGTAAGTGGCACAGACTGTCCACGAGTATGCGTTTTCGTAAACTATTTGGCTATCACCAATCTAACTTATCACACAATATCTTATAAATACCGGGTCAGCCAGTATCAGACATCACAATCCTGCAGAGATATGCTTGACAATTATCTCGCTACTCTGCTGAGAGCTATATGTACAACTATGCATGTTTATGGCAGGACAAAATGAGAAACAAATCCCTACTGTAATACGGAGTCGAATTATTCATTAGCTCTGCTGAGAAGGTCGTGCCATTTATGTAACGGCTTCAGCTAGATATACAGTGCGTCTTACTTGGGAAAATATCGGAATATATCGCTGTGCCATAGTGCGTTGATGCCTCTCTTGCTATATAATACACCTGAAGGAAGAAATTGGCACAGCAAGGATGGTTTCCTATCTTATTTGAACGAAAGTAGTTTCCAAGAAACAATAAATCTTGACAGAACGGCATTATTTGAAGTAGTGATTTCATGAACACAAGTTTAGGCAATATTTATGTGAACAATGAATGTACCTGTTCCATACACCACAATACAGCAGTATTCTTGGGCATCCTATTGTTTTATTCTGCTTGATACCAATAGTTACTAATATACCATTTCCTGTATTTTAAAGTGCATTGACTTTTCCTGATTCGCGAAAATCTTATGCTCTTGAAAATAACGTTTTCAGAGTAAGAATCGCTCGAGAACGTACATATATAACATTCGAGCACAACTGATTTCGTCTTGGCTGAACAAGACTACAAGAATACTACTGTCGGACACTACAGGTTAGTTTTTCTAGGTTTCTTGCATTTAACAGGTTATCTCACGTTAAGGCGTTTACTCCATCAGGCGTCCATAATTACAAGCGTCTAGTCCGTCATTCATAATCCAGCCGTCGTTCATTAGAGAATATCCGCGTCCATAATCCAAAGACCTATTCCATATTCCATATAACAGTATTAGCACCAAATTCAAAAAGAAAATCATAGTATACATAAACATAGGCTTGTTTCCTGCAAGAGAGAAGCGGTCAACAGTTTTCAATGATGCCGACAAGACATCATGATGTTCAAAAAATATCAAATCCGTATCCATATTCTTAATCCATAATATTCGTTGTAAAGTCGTTATCTAAAGAATGATGTATCTCAGTCACGCTTTGATTGTGACTGTTCATATGAGTACCATGAAGATCTTGAAGTACATGGGTTCATACGGCCCCTAGCCCCGGGTTAAGCGGAATTAGACACAAGTTACGAAACGTAGCGCCATAGATCTTGCACGCTACGTTCGTATTTTGCTATCAGCATGCGATATGTATCGCCAAATTTGAGAAACTTTGGGTGGAGGCGCTTGGTGGAATAGCCCTGTTTTATAAGTTTCTGCAACAATGTTTTGTGACGTTGATTAACATCCATTAACATCAGATGAGTTGTTTGAGCTAATCTGTCATCACAGCTCCCGAGCTAGCGTATCTAATTCCACTTAAGCCAGTGCTAGGGGCCGTGTGAATACTTCATAGTCTCCACATGAACATCTGCAATAAAAGCGCGGCTGAGATACTAAGGCTACTTCCGAGAATCCACCGTGTTCTCGGGTCTGAATGTTAGGTGTCGACGAATACTTTCCTGTAGAGTCATATGGTTGCTTTTTAGTCGCCAGACGTCAATTTTTCCCACCTCTTACATATCTCTCCAATTGAAGAAGGAGTAATAAAACAGCCATGAAGATATTTCTGTTAAGGTATCAGTACTGATATGAAACATAACTACATAGTGCACATCTACTTTTGAATATGCTGAAACATGGAATCAGTATCTTGGCATTAGGAATAAAATAGATGTCCATATTCATCTATAATTATGAACAGACTGGAAGGTAAGATACTATGAGGGCTTCTCACTTTTGTTCTTCAAAAGTTTGATCTTTTCTTTTATGGAATTATCAGAACCAAAATCCAAACAGTGCACATTTCTGATAGAACAGTAGAACATAATATGACAGTTCTAACGCAGGGAAGCCGGGAAGCCGATGACATCGTGACGTCATAATGGCGATATCTCGGGAACTAAGACGGATAGAGACTCGCGGCTTACGGCGTCGTATTCCCCTCGTATAGATGCACGATAAAGTTCCTATACAATTTTATCGCCCGGCGTTAACTTTCGCCGCAATTAGACGATAATCGGTATCACGTGATTCGGCGATTTCTCGCGAAATAAAGCGACATACGCGCACGCTGTTTGCGGCGTTGTATTCCTCGTGTAGGGATCTACCGTAAAGCTCCTATACGAATTTATCGTATCTCCGTAAGTTTCGCCTCTATTCGGCGTCGAAATACGCTCCGTTTACTTACTTAACCGGACATGGAATGCGTCCACGCGAAAATTAGGTCGGCCGTCACATGGTCAACTGATAAAATGATCAATGCGTATATAAAGACTTCTCATGCGCTTCTCACTTTATTCTACGACTGTCGCACCTGTAAAAGCCAATATGTATCGACTAATGAGTAATCTATACGTTCAAGTGAGGGGTGAAGGAAATTCTCCTCAAGTAACATTTCAACGTATACGACATAATGGGCAGATTACAAAACCTTATGGTGTTGCCATACGACTGACGAGAGATGGGTGGTTTTCATTCAAACAATTCCTGCCTAGAGTGGATAGAATGATTCAGGCTAAAGAGACGGTTGAAACTCCATTCAAGCTGCAAGATAATATATATATTAGCACGGAAGCATACGAAGGGGAATGGTTCGTCCACATAAGAGAGTGGTTCCTAAAATCACCACCCAGCGAGTTGAAACCAGGTCGGAACGGACACACGCTGAACACGCAAGGCTGGGATATGTTGAAAAAACTCATTCCTATCATTGAGACCAACGTGATTGAAATAGAACAGTGTCCCGTCAGCAACGAATTCAACAAGTCTATCACAGGACCAATTCTCCCACCTAAACCAGTTGGATCTGCCGCGAGTGATCTACCGAGCGAGAATTTGGTGAATGATAATGGTGGATATTCATACGATGAAGCGGACGACGTCTCTATGTGCGACATTTTACACCGCAACCAAATGGAACAGTTGCATTGTGACACGTGCAATCCTATGGGGGCGGGATTACTTCACTGGTGAAAACTCGAACAATGTGAACATTAGAAGAAAGACTAAACCGTTGTATAAACTGTGTGTCCGCCATACCTCGGCAAACACCTCTTCACGACATTCTATGTTGTTATACCTATATCATAACTCTACGAGAGAAATTCTTGCATTCCTTTAGAAACCGTTGAACGCATCATGTCGGCAGGAGACAATCTTGACTATGTAGATATGTGGATAAAATTTTATCGAGACCAGAGTAGGGCTCACCTAAAGGAGAAAATTTGTGTGATTGGGGGACAGAGAGTGCATTCACCTCCAAACTCTCTTAATATTGCACAAGGCAACAGTACGGTGAACTCGACTAACAAATTACGTACAAGAGAAATGACAGTTGAACTAATTTCACCGGCACAGCGAGTTGTAGAGCAAGCTAAAGCAGAACTCCGTAGACAGCGTCACAAAGTAAGCGTGCAAGCGCCAGTACAGGGAACGCGGAAAGAGGAGGAGGAGGAGGAGGAGGAGGAGGAGGAGGAGGAGCAGGAGGAGCAGGAGGAGGAGGAGGAGGAGGAGGAGAAGAAGAAAGAGGAGGAGGAGGAAGAGGAAGAAAAGAGGAGGAGAAGGAGGAGGAGGAAAGGAGGAAGAGCATATACCGTATAGTATAAAGTATAGGGAGAAGTGATATTAGAATTAATCTACGTTTTGGCAGAGAAGCGTCAACATGACAAACAAGTGTACGGTGTGTCAGAAAACATTCTCGCGTCCAGATAACCTGATGAGACATCAACTTATACACCAACAGGAGACTCAACCGATAAAAGCAGAACATCCGTATAAACGTACTCTCGAGACTTCATCTATGGCTCTTTCAAGAGCATCACAACATCCATTTACTATGATCGTCAGCGGCCCGACTGGTTGTGGAAAGACATCATGGGTGATGAAATTTTTGGAATCTGCTAATATTCATCCCTCTCCAACACGCATCGTATGGTGTTACAGTCAATGGCAGTCAGCCTATGAATCTACAAGTCTGAAAAATGTAAACTTCCTCCCCGGCATACCCCATGACATAGGCGAAGAGTATTACTTCGACCCCGGCCAAACCAACGTTATTGTTCTGGACGATTTGATGGGTGAGGTAAAGCGCGAAGAAAAAGTTGCCGACCTATTCACCAAAGGGTCGCATCACAGAAATTTGTCCGTAATTTATCTGACTCAGAATCTCTTCCCTCAAGGCAAGACATCTCGAGATATCACGCTGAACTGCCAGTATTTCGTTCTATTCAATAATCCTATTGATAGACAGCAAATTAGGACGTTCGGGAGACGGATCTTTCCTCGGGATACGACACATTTCATGGCAAAATTTCGCGAAGTCACATCTCGTCCATACGGATATCTGTTCATCGATTTAAAACCCCATACAGCGGAAAATGACAGGCTGTCTACCAATGTAATATCAGGCGATGAGGAACTCGTGAAAGAGGAAGAACTGCCACCTCATCCAGCCCCAATTCCTAATCCATCAACTCAAATTCAACGCATACCATCTCACGATCCGACATGGCCCGCTAAGAGTAATGAACAAGTGGGAGAGGGATTATATACGAAGACGGATCCACCGTGGTTCAAACGGAATGAAAACGATGACGAGTCCCAGCAGACGCAGATGATCCATAGAAGCGGGAATGAAATGGAACGACGAAAGAGAAAATACCGTTCAGATGACGAACTCAACCATTCTGGGGAAATAGACCTACCTACCCACTTCCGGAAACGGGTTAAATATAACGTGTGGAAAAACATGTTCGGTAAACCTATCGCGAGAGATTGTAGGGTTCACATTGACGAGAGAAAACAGCGATATACAAGCCAAGGTTACGACGAGGATGAGTCTGGTACAAATGCTATGGAGGATTATACTCCAACGATGATGAAGACTTTACGTCAAAAATACTGCAATCTCCTCGTGAACATGCAAAAGCTACAAACCGATTATATTCATAACGAGATCTTGAAAACAACGAGGCGTCTGCAAACGATATACGACATAGACTACGAGGGAGCACTCAGACAGACGATTAAGATGCGGAAATGCTTATTCGATAAGTTGATTGATGGCGGTGATAGTGAGGACTCCGAATAAAGACCCCAGTGGAAATATTCGTACATAAACATTGAATGGAAGGCTAGATGTCGAAATGATACCCACAATGGAGATGTATTTTATATAAGCAGTTTTCGCTCATTATTTGTGCAGTGCTATGATGAATAAAGCGATTATTTAGTAATCTTTGTCTTGTTTCTATTTTATACCAGTCATATAATTCCTCCTCCTCCTCCTCCACCACCACACACACACACACACACAAACCCTCCTCCTCCTCCTCCTCCTCATAAAAGAGTACACAAAAAGACAAGGCAATGATATACTTTGACATTTTTTATTTATCCACGAAGTATAAATGCGAATTGTTCCTTTTTCAAGCAATGTCACAGATTTTCCAAGTATATGGTTTCATGTTCTTTGCATGTATCGTCCTCTTACGAGTCGATGAACATAAAAATATATACAATCATTTCACTGGTACTCGTTCACTCTCCATTGTCGTGACCCCGTCTCAGCGTCTATCATATATTCACTCGCGTAACGGATAACGTTCAAGGCTTTCTCAACGTCCTCTACGCAGTTTTTCAAATTTGACCACATAGTCAGGTCCAAAGTCTGTCCGTCTTTTGTTGGATGAATGTTGTTGCGCCTATTCTCATCCGTCTTCCAGCGACGAACATGAATTTTATCCTGTCCTCGGTAGAAGCTGTAACTCAAGTACACGTCTTCTGACAACGGTAAAGGTTCGGCATTGTCTACGCGTTTCACTATCAGGTCGTCGATCGTAACGATATAGTCCGTCAACTTCATCCAACCTTCCCGCGATAAACGTATTGTTTTTATATGGGGCAAAGGGTCGGAGTCGGCTACATCTATACTCTCGGTAATATCTACGGAGGCGTGCCCTTTAGAGGTTCCCACATTGACGAAGACATTCTACCCCAAATGGAACCCAGTCATGAAGATGTATCCAACATCAACGATAGAAGTCTTCTTAAGACTGTAGCAGTTGTGCTAATGTAATGTTGCCAGTCTCCTGTAGAGCTTCCACAAACGCATAAAAGGCCTTCGGACCTCGTTCAGGTATCAAGTTCAACAAATGCCGCACTCGACTACTCGTTGTCTTCTCAGTCATAATGTCTTCGTACATTTCCATGGTTAATATCGTATTTCGTCTTAGCGAATCACATATTGCGGACACACATGTTATCTTTTTGATGAGAATCAAAAGATTTTCGCGAATTGCTTGTCGGTGGACCTCTTCCATCGTGCTATCGGTGACGCGTTTGAATAGTAGCGACAGTATGATACGTTAAGGCTATTCGTCTTTATATATGAAATATTGAGGTGATAATGACGTATGACTGTCAAATGACCGCATTTATGATGACTTTCCTATTTTATCGACGTCACTTCCGGTCGACCTAATTTTCGCGTGGACGCATTCCATGTCCGGTTAAGTAAGTAAACGGAGCGTATTTCGACGCCGAATAGAGGCGAAACTTACGGAGATACGATAAATTCGTATAGAAGCTTTACGGTAGACCCCTACACGAGGAATACAACACCGCAAACAGCGTGCGCGTGTGTCGCTTATTTCGCGAGAAATCGCCGAATCACGTGATACCGATTATCGTCTAATTGCGGCGAACGTTAACGCCGGGCGATAAAATTGTATAGGAACTTTATCGTGCATCTATACGAGAGGAATACGACGCCGTAAGCCGCAAGTCTCTATCCGTCTTAGTTCCCGAGATATCGCCATTATGACGTCACGATGTCATCGGCTTCCCGGCTTCCCTACGTTACTGTCATATTATATTCTACTTAGAACAGACGATCTACAATTGATTTCGTACTGAAAGGCTAGCGCCTACAGATAGAAACAATAACAGACTGTCATCATTGGACATCTTTGTTTTTAAAAGACTCAATTACAACACATATAAGGGAAGTGGGAAGAGGTGCCGGCATACTGACAGAGTCACATGACTTCACAGTATAGTCTTCTGGTTAACCTATTCTAAAGTACATACCAAGAATCTAACGGTTCGTGATATGTGTTGTATCTCAGGTACGCTTTTATTGAACCTGTTCATGTCGCAACTTGGATGACATGACCACACGGCCCCTACCACCGGCATAAGCGGTATTAGATACAAATCTAGAGAGCTATGATGGAAATGCTCTGACAACTCCTATATTGGTATTTGGTGAGTCAAGTCTCAGACAATTTGGTCCTTTGTGATTCATGTCATGCAAAATAAATCTCCATATATAGTTAAAATGATTCGTGTAGATGCAATTTGTGGCTATTACCCATATGCCCCCATACAACTATTTGGAAGCATGCAAAACTCATAATCAAGGACGAGGCGTAATAATCGATTAACATAAGATATACAAATCTATAGCCAGCCTTACTTTTGCCTACTTAATTATCAGGGTTGATGGAATGCAGATAGGACATCAAATCGGACGCCCATCACAATTCATTTGAATTAAAGAATTCATAGGTACGAATTTCACGATACGTACATCTGCATATTTCGAGAGAGACGGATTTCATTCTGTTTAAACGGAAAAGAGTCTACTAATATAGACAATATTGGTCTACTGTTTTCTCCAGTTGGTCTACATCATATTCAAAGCGAAGAAATGGTCCATTGCAAATCGCCATGTTGAGAAGTATTTCCCTTCTTACAGAAATAGGTTTTATTTTATGCCAGCCTGGATCCTGGTGGTCTCGATGTCGTGTGAATAGGGTCTGTGCGTTATCAACGACGGTAAATGCTGGATCTGGATTAGGATTGTGTCTGTTGTGGTTATGGGGGGGAAATTTGGATTAAACCCACTTGCTCAGGTCTGGTGACCATGTCCACGATTCATCTTGTGTCATATTGTTTACGCCAATCCATAGTATTACGAAGGCCAATGCATTTGCCCCAGAGAATTCCAGGAAGGAAAGAAATGATAGATCAGGCTTCTACTTTAACGTCTTGGGCGGTATAAAGAGTATATACTCCTGTGCATGAACATCGAAAGTAATGCCAATTCATGTTTTGGACAAACTGTTGCCCAGCGATGTGATCAGCCGGAAGATGACCGAATATCAAGAACAAATAGATCACTCGAGATACACGTCTTTGAATTATGGCAATATGTAGATTAGTCTACCTAGTGGGAACTATATACTCAAATATTTTACTCCACATCTCCAAAAACGGATTAATTCACTTTCTCGGCAACTTCTATACTTAGTGGAAATTATTTCTTGTTTGGTTAAGAAGATTAAAGGACGGTATTATGTGTTCCAATATTTACTAGTCATACGCCGGCAAAAAAGATGCCCAACATGACTTTCGTGAAGTTGAACCATTCTGTAACATATCATATCCGTTGTATGTGTTACCCAAAGAAGTCAACAGAATTAGACTCCATCTATGTTCCCAGGCAACAGCTATGATCGATTTTCCATCACCAGACAATAAATTCTAAAAAATCGTACTAATAAATCGTCCCAGACGGGATTAAAAGTGAAGACAAGTACTCTACCCAGAAGAGGAATTCAAACAGAACACACAAAAAAAGGAAGGAGCTTATAAGACAGACATTTATCAAAAGATTCATTTCGTTAGGCATTCCAGCAGCCAGAATGGTTGGATTATATCTGCGCCTTGAGAATCCATCATCGCTCTATATATGTTTAGCAATTGCCTGAAGATCAAGTTAGAAATATTTTTCCTACATTACTGAATTATATCGTTTATCAAAATGGCTGCCCAAAGTAATCATGGATGATCTTGTCTTGTAGAGGAAAGTTTATGAAGAAAATATCACTGTTCACATTTGAAATGAATTTATTAAATACAAGCGTCTGGTCCGTCGTCCGTGGTCAGCCGTCGTCCATTAGAGAATATCCGCGTCCATAATCCAAAGACCTATTCCATATTCCATTTAACAGTATTAGTACCAAAGACAAT
Organism: Hanleya hanleyi; assembly: GCA_036873755.1. Classification (NCBI taxonomy): domain Eukaryota; kingdom Metazoa; phylum Mollusca; class Polyplacophora; order Lepidopleurida; family Hanleyidae; genus Hanleya; species Hanleya hanleyi. Next base: position 95,320 of record JAVTVY010042308.1, read on the forward strand.
CATAGTATACATAAACATAGGCTTGTTTCCTGCAAGAGAGAAGCGGTCAACAGTTTTCAATGATGCCGGCAAGACATCATGATGTTCCAAAAATATCAAATCCGTATCCGTATCCGTATTGTTTGAATGTGTACTGCGAAAATGCGAAACTCTCTCAACAGACGTGTCAGTCACTTGAACAAGCTAACCATGACAGGACGGCTTAGAGTAAGATGTGTTGGTAAGACGCTAGGTACAATATGAAATAGCTACATGCCGTCCAAGTTTTAGAAAGATATCTTGCTCGAGCGGGGCGAAGTGTCTATCATGTAATTGTGCTATGCAATGATCATCTGAGCATGATGGTGGAGCTCCACCTCTTTTGACTTAATCCAAGGGTAGGAGGTCAGCTGTGGTGTATTTCTTCTACACCATATCTGGTATTTGAACGACTGACTTAGTGAATATATTACAAGGAAACAGTCAAGGAGACATTGGATAAAATGTCAGGTATACCGCTGGCAATACTGCTGATGACTGTCATGTATATCAAAGTACGTTTACACACATCACCTACCATTTGAAAGATTTTGCATGTGAAATCAATGGGAAAAGTTTCGCAATTTTTTGTCCCCAAAAAGTTATATTTTGCGTATTAGAGCGAACCAGCTTTGCGACTGTTGTCTATAATTTATCAAGCCGCAATGTCATTCAACACATCATGCGTACACTTCGAGAAAGACGCATTCGTGAGATAAATCGTTTCCGTCAATGTCACCCCGACGGGCAAGCGACGTCGACGTTCTGCACGTTACCACTTTCTTGTTAATAACGATAAGCGCTATTTACTTGTCCAGTCATCCTCGACTAGCTTCCGCAAGAGTATAATAACGCTAGAAACACGACTAGACGAATACAATGTACATGATGAAATCAGCCAGTTAGGCAACAAGCGCACGAGAAGATTTTATGCCAACCAAGAGATGCTATTTATACATTAGATTACATTGGTGATGCACTCGGTTCACTAGGGTGACCTTTTATGTTATATTGGTTTTATTGATATTTGATGTTTGATGTTCAAATCGTCATCCAAGTTTACAACTAATTTTTGAAAAGCATACCATATATTGACCATAATGTGTAGGGTAATATAATTACTTCTTCTTCGAATGAATGTGTTCAACCTACCATGGTGAGAATGTAGTTTCGCTACTGTCTCAACAAGTCTCTGTTGCAGCTAACTATTTAATCATCGATTTTACCAGCCTAATGACAGAGTATCCAGGTGAATCTGGTAATCCCAATGTTGCATTTTTTTTCTCGGAGGAGATACGATTCATAATCTTAGCATTCAGCACAACAGAGTGGAAACCTGCCATGCCCCTGGAATACCTCAGAAACTGGAATAGGTAATGCTCACTACGCAGCTGTGATACCCCATCAATTCGATATTAGCCCTAGTGCAATCACGAGCTTGTTAAATAACAGCCGCAATGATCTAGTTTTAAGCTACAACAAGACGCCGACAGGGGAAGTTCATGTGTGCCATAACAGGACAATATCAGGGGAAGTTCACGGACATCACCACGCATGATAACTGACAGAATGCTGATTACATGTTCTCTCCGGGATCCACAACATGTTTACTCTTATCAGCAGCTGTCTTTGATGCAGTTATGTATTATTTAAGAGTTGAGAGCTCATGTTAACACAGAGAGGGAAATCATCCATTCCATAGTATAGCTTATAGGGAGAAAGCCCCCATTAAACACGATTGATTGCCATGCCTATGTTGAAGCCCACAAGTTTTCCAAAACATGTTATGTAGCTTGAATTCGTATATTTACAATTGTAAGTGACAGGCAACTAAATGAACAGTAATGTCAAAAGCATACAACCAATAGCCAGGAATGAACAGAATATTGGACATATACTTTAGGAGTTTCGTTTCGACATTACGAAAAGAATGAAGGAATACAACTTCCATACATTTAAACACACCAGGCTCAGTAATTATATGTCGCAAGATCCTTAAACATACTATTTCCGGGAAATTGTCATTGTGCACGTATCCCTAAAAGGCCTGCGGGAGGCGGGGAGGGGCATTCCTCGCAGATGCTCAACGCTGAAGCAAGAGTTGCCTTCCGGTCAGGGAGTTATGGTCCAAGATGCTTGAAATATAATTGGTGCCCTACGAAAATGTCAAAAACAACACCAAAACAGCATCGAGAGATGGTGTAAACCTTTCTCGAGCTAACAAATCGTCTTTTTTCACAGCTCTTTTTCTCGTCTCTCAGGGAACATAACTGTTTTAGACAGAATAATCTTTTACGCTAGAGCTAAATAAGCTAATTCGTCAAACTGATAATATTATGGTACTATTAAGGGAGTTCATTGGTGAACCAGCAATTGGTAATATCTAAACTATAAAAAAAAGTACAAAAATTTCATATACTGCGGTAATATCTCTGTAGATAAAATATCTATGTAACTGCTTCACAATTCTCTCAAATGTAGCATTATCAAAAACAGTAATGCGGAACTTATCCTTAGCTGAATGTTGTGCTTGTAATCGGCAATGAATTCCCTTAAGGAGACCGGATGTAATAAGATTGGAAGTCGGGAGTGCATGCACCTCTCTCCGAGAAATTTGTCTAATTCTGTGAATTTCAGTTGATCTTGGTTCTGATTTTTTTTTATATTTGGGGAACGCTTTTGGCAAGTTAGTGCAGATATTTTCTAGTTTTTGTTTGGTTTAGTTCGAGGTTGGTTCGATTTTCGTTCGGTTTAGCTTGAGTTTGATTTGCACATTTTAGTTTGTGTATATCAAAGTAGGCTAAGTACATGTTATAACAGGCCTATGTTATACAGGCCTATCCGCGACATTTCGGCACGCGACATTTCGGCACGCGACATTTTGGTATGCGACATTTCGGCACGCGACATTTTGGCATGCGACATTTCGGCACAAAGTGAAGGGTGCGACATTTCGGCACGCGACATTTCGGCAACTTTTTTTACAGGCTAAATTATTATTAAATAATAGCTAAATTATTATTAAAATTGCCATATTTCAATATTATATCACCATACTGAGAGTTTTATATCCTCTGGGTGGTTGTTGGCACAAACTCAATGTACGGCCTATTCTGTAAAGCTAACAATTGACAGGTGCAGCATATTTAACCCAAAAGTATATTTAACCTAAAAACTGCAAAGAACTGATATGGGACAACACTAAGGAACTTATATTTCATTATAAGATATTAATTGTTGTAGCAAACTTTTTGCAAAACAGTTCATATTTAATATGTGTATTACAATGACAATATGTACATGTAGATAATTGATCAAAACTATACATACATGATGTACAAAATATTTCAGTAAAATATTATTCAAACATCCAAGCCGAAGTGATTACAGTAGTACAGAGATTAAAGTAATATTTTACAAGTTCATGCTGACAATTCTGAGTATTGTTCATCTTGGATAACAAGTGATTTATTGTCAAAAGACAATCATTCTTTACTACATTAGTCCATATTCCTTTGTTATAATATCATTTACCAGGCTATAGAGAAAATTGAAAGGAAAGACAATACAGAGGTGTTAATCAGAGGAAATGAAAGTGAAAGGTAAAGAAGCATGTTTTCTTAACCCTTCAGGCGCTATGAAAATGTGTGTAGAATGGGTCACCAGTGCTAAATCAATGACAAAAGTTTACATTGTCTTCTTTGATTTTCACCTCTGTTGAGATAAATTTTCAGCTTTCAAAATGAGGAAATTTGAAATGAATGGCCTCCAAAATAATGTCTATATATAATAACTCCTCACTCATGGACACTTCACACTGTTCAGTATGGAAATACTACGCACCAGTCGTGGTGGGGAAAAGCTCTGCTTCCAAGGGTATATGTATACGAAGCACTTTGTACGGAAAGATCACATAAAGTGGAGATGTGTGCAAAGAACGACAGGTTGCAAAGGTTCGGTAACAACATCATTGCAACCTGGCGCAGTTATGCCTCAAAATGAGCATAATCATATTGGGAATCCGCATCGTGTCGCAGCTACCAAAGCTAGGGAGGAGATGAAACAGAGGGCCAGCCAGAGTCAAGACCATCCCAGCATCATGTATGCAAGGGCACTGACACAGCTGAACGACGATGCCAGAGGACTTCTCGGCAATGAACTAACAGTGAAGCGGTTCGTCCAACGACAGAGAACCAGCAGGTACCCAGATGACCCAGAAAGTTTGGAAGACCTAATCATTGATGGTGAATGGGCAGAAACCTCCAGTCCAACACCTCAGCAATTCATGATTTATGACAACGGCCAGGATTCAGATTCCCGTGTCATCGTCTTTGCATCATTGCCTGCCTTGAACCAGCTTGCTGAGGCAGACACCTGGCTAATGGATGGCTGCTTTTCTATAGCCCTGCACCTCTTCATGCAGCTGTACATCATCCGAGTTCCACTGGGAAATTCAGCTGTCACCACAGTCTATGCACTGCTGCAGAGGAAGACAGAAGAGACATATCGAGAGTTCTTCCAAGCTGTCATGGACCAGTGTGCAGCGGCTGACTTGTACCCTGACCCAACTACTGTCCTTTGCGACTTTGAGACGGCTGCCATCAACGCAGTTCGGCATGTTTTGGGCCCACATTTACATATTCGTGGGTGCTTTTATCACCTTACTCAAAGCACTTGGCGAAAAATTCAAGGTCTTGGCCTTGTGCAAACTTACAAAGACGATGATGAGTTCAAGTTGTTTTGTGGACAGCTTGACGCCTTAGCCCTCCTCCCAATTGATGATGTCGTCGCCGGCCTGAACCTGCTGAAGCAAGACATTCCCGAAGGAGCACAGCCACTTGTCGACTACTTCGACCAGACCTACGTCACCGGCACTCTCCGCAGAGCCCAGCCTGCCCGCAGAGGTCGAGTTGGAGTCCGGATCCGACGAATTCCGCCATTGTTTGCATCTCAGCTCTGGAATGTTCATGATGCTACGATGAACAACGAGCCACGAACAAATAACCTCTGTGAGGCCTGGAACCAGAGGTTCTTCAGCCTTGTTGGTCACAGCCATCCGTCCGTGTGGAAGCTGATCGAGTCCATACAGCGGGACGAGGCCACCATGTCCACCCGAATCGACGAGGCATCCAGAGGTAATCCACCAGCAAAGCGAGTACGTCGAGTCTATCAAAATCTACAACGTCGTCTCCGTACTTTGTGCCAGGAACGGGCTACCGGTCAGCGAACGATCGAGGCTTTTCTTCGAGGTGCAGGACGGACCATTCGGTGGAAGCCAGTGATGGATGGCCAGTGAACAAACTGTTCTTGCTCAGCTAAAACAAATTTATAGTATTTTCGGTCTGCAATATATGTGCTGTTAATGCCCACGAGTAATGCTTGTCGTACTGTTTATTTACCCTGTGAATAAAATATACATGTATATATGATATAATTGTCTTTTTGTTTTTTTTAATTACATGTAGAAAACATTATGCCAGTTTACAATGTAGTCTTACGTTGTGCGCTGCAATGTTAATCTCGTCAATTCCAACCCATCCCCAAAAATCCTGGTTAAATTTAAATAATATTCTGGTTTGTATCCAGAGGATAGAGCCCTCAGTATGGTAATATAATAGTGAAATATGGCAATTTTAATAATAATTTAGCTATTATTTAACAATAATTTAGCCTGTAAAAAAAAGTTGCCGAAATGTCGCGTGCCAAAATGTCGTACCGTTCACTTTGTGCCGAAATGTCGCGTGCCGAAATGTCGCGTGCCGAAATGTCCGTTACCGAAATGTCGTGTGCCAAAATGTCGCATGCCGAAATGTCCTGACACCAGTGAAGGTATAGCCTCATGTTAAAGTTTCACCTATGAAATGCAATTTTTTACTGGTCTTTGTTCTGTGGTACTCTACAGGAAAGCATCCCTCGGCACATAACACTCAGGACGTAGCCTTAGTATCTCAGACGTGCCTCACCTGCGCCGAGACCACTGACCCTAAAACCCTAAAAGTTAAGCCGATTGATATATATATCACGCATTGAAAGAATCTATTGGAAGGGAACGAACTGTCTTTGAAGTTCTAGTACAAGTGTCAAAGCCCCTATAGAACGTTACAGTAGAACATGAAAGGGTTAAAGATGACCTGATACTAGACGGTATAGACTTTGGAGATCAACATGATCGTTTTAAAGAAATAACCAAGCCAATTACTTGTAAAGATGAAGGCACCGGTTGAGTTCCCACACTAGCGACTGCATTTGAGAACTATGTCATGATGTAGAGGGTTGAAAACAGAAGTTCGAAGAATTTGGATGTCGAAGATAAAACAAAGTCTCCCTTCTTCCGTTTTACTTGGAAGTTTTATACTTCCTGTTTGGTTTAGAGGTCAGGTAAAAACGTGTTATACTTGTGGATCAGAAGATCATATGAACTGGACATATCTTTTAAAGGTAAATGTCTAATTGGTCGACAGGAAGGGCATTTGAAAAAGACTGGTCCAAATATGGAATTCTCTACCTGCCAGCCTGGAATCTCTTTTTATATGTCACTTGCAATCTATCCTAATATTATGGTTGAATTTATGAGGATGGTACACGGCTAAATTCCGTCCACTGAAGTAGGGACTGTCGTTTCATGAATAAATATGGTTTGTGGACCAGTCATTAAAATCTCGAAATATCGATACAAATGTAGGCGATACTAAAACGAATGACATCGAAAGTAGTCAATACATATTATATTGTGTCAGTGAAGCGGTTACAATTTATTTGGTAGTCCATGCGAGAGCGACCTTCGACGAGACAACTCGCTTTTCATATTACATGAGTACCAAGTATCGCCAAAGGGGATATATACTCCCAAAACCAGTCGGGCTGAATAATATTCATGGTCATGCTACATATGTCGTACACGAGGAATTACTCCTACAAACGATAGGTTAAATGTATTTGTTTCAAACACACGACGGGTGAACCATGCGTGGATGATATAGGAGAGGTGAATTATGGATGGATCGCGTGGAACAAATGAGGAAGGGGAGCCGAATATTGATCGATGGAAGGGATGGGAGAGGAAAGAATTGCGAATGAGAAATGAAGAGATGGATAGACAAATTAACTGAATTATACAAACAGGGATTAATATACGAATGCACCGGAGACGTACATATGACATAGCATTTAAGAACATAATATATTCATACCAATCAGTACACCAAATACTATTGAACTACGAAACAGGGGAAATACACAAAATCGTTGTTATTGATAGTCGTATTATCGTGATACAGTAGCGTACATATATAACCGTGCAGCGACATTAAAATGTAAAGAATTTTTTATGTAAATAATACGGACAATAATTCGTGTACAGAAATGTTGTCGTTCATTTGAGTCTATTTCGAGTATTCTGGGTTTAGTGTATTACCACTGCTGCAATACGATTGACATTTACATCCAATTATGTAGAAACCTCAAAAGTAAGAGAACTCGTTCAACAGTGCCTGGATATGATTGGAGAGAACAATGTTGTCGCCTAAACAAAGAAAACGATATATTTTTACACAAGCAGTACATCAGTCGAATCACGAATAGACGCTCATACGAACAAAACAAATGCAGAAGCAATTACTACATCGCCTACACGACTATCATATATTCAAGCAAACTTTAGCCTTCATTTCCTCAGCGTGAGCCGTAGTGGTATACGATAATTTATGAACGATCTTATACTTCACAATTACAAGACTCTGGCCCGTCATTCATTTTTCAGACGTCGTCCATTAAATAATCTCCGCGTCCAGAATCCAAATAGCTATTTCATATATATAAAAAAATACCCAACAACATCAATCATAGTATACGTTAACATAGGCTAGTTTCCTGCAAGAGAGAAGCGGTCAACAATTTTCAATGACGCGGGCAAGACATCATGATGTTACAAAAATACCAAATTCGTATCGCTGACCAGTATTCTTAATCCGTATCATTTTTTTTTCTTCAAGTCATTATCTAGAGTATGATACGGTCCCTAGCCCCGGGTTAAGCGAAATTAGACACAAGTTACGAAACATAACGCCATAGAGCTTGCACGCTGCGATCGGATACAGTTGCCAAGTCTACTAAAAGACGCGTCCATGTGAAGCATCGCTCTTAAATATTGTATCTAATACTACTCAAGCCAGTGCTGTGGGCTATGTGTTCATGCCACTGAAGATGTCCCCATGAACATTACAATAAAAGCGCGGCTGAGATACAAGGATCATTCTTTACTCTTGTGATGTTTTTATAAATATGCAGTCAGTGCATTTGCCTAAGATGTCGTATAACTTCTTGTCAGTACGCCGGCATCTATTTCCATCACCCTTGTTATTTTGCGTTTAATTTAAGAGAGTCGCTTGGTACGTTTGCAGGGATTGCATAAATTATTGTGTATACTGGACAGTTCAGCAAATGAAATGTTAGTATTAATGCAAATACTTAAAAGAAGGTCTGAAATACTGAATACCTGGTCAGTAGTAAAAGACAAAGGGAATAATTTCCTTTGTGTTATGAAGTCAGGGAAGAAGTCATCACGATTTAACGCGGAAGTAGTTCTCATCGAGTACACGGATACAACATGTTAGGTATGAAGTCAGGGAAGAAGTCATCACGATTTAACGCGAAAGTAGTTCTCATCGAGTACAGGGATACAACATGTTAGGTATGAAGTCAGGGAAGAAGTCATCACGATTTAACGCGAAAGTAGTTCTCATCGAGTACACGGATACAACATGTTAGGTATGAAGTCAGGGAAGAAGTCATCACGATTTAACGCAAAAGTAGTTCTCATCGAGTACACGGATACAACATGTTAGGTATGAAGTCAGGGAAGAAGTCATCACGATTTAACGCGAAAGTAGTTCTCATCGAGTACACGGATACAACATGTTAGGTATGAAGTCAGGGAAGAAGTCATCACGATTTAACACAAAAGTAGTTCTCATCGAGTACACGGATACAACATGTTAGGTATGAAGTCAGGGAAGAAGTCATCACGATTTAACGCGAAAGTAGTTCTCATCGAGTACACGGATACAACATGTTAGGTATGAAGTCAGGGAAGAAGTCATCACGATTTAACGCGAAAGTAGTTCTCATCGAGTACACGGATACAACATGTTAGGTATGAAGTCAGGGAAGAAGTCATCACGATTTAACACAAAAGTAGTTCTCATCGAGTACACGGATACAACATGTTAGGTATGAAGTCAGGGAAGAAGTCATCACGATTTAACGCGAAATTAGTTCTCATCGAGTACACGGATACAACATGTTAGGTATGAAGTCAGGGAAGAAGTCATCACGATTTAACACAAAAGTAGTTCTCATCGAGTACACGGATACAACATGTTAGGTATGAAGTCAGGGAAGAAGTCATCACGATTTAACACAAAAGTAGTTCTCATCGAGTACACGGATACAACATGTTAGGTATGAAGTCAGGGAAGAAGTCATCACGATTTAACGCGAAAGTAGTTCTCATCGAATACACGGATACAACATGTTAGGTATGAAGTCAGGGAAGAAATCATCACGATTTAACGCAAAAGTAGTTCTCATCGAGTACACGGATACAACATGTTAGGTATGAAGTCAGGGAAGAAGTCATCACGATTTAACGCGAAAGTAGTTCTCATCGAGTACACGGATACAACATGTTAGGTATGAAGTCAGGGAAGAAGTCATCACGATTTAACGCGAAAGTAGTTCTCATCGAGTACACGGATACAACATGTTAGGTATGAAGTCAGGGAAGAAGTCATCACGATTTAATACAAAAGTAGTTCTCATCGAGTACACGGATACAACATGTTAGGTATGAAGTCAGGGAAGAAGTCATCACGATTTAACGCGAAAGTAGTTCTCATCGAGTACGGGGATACAACATGTTAGGTATGAAGTCAGGGAAGAAGTCATCACGATTTAACACGAAAGTAGTTCTCATCGAGTACACGGATACAACATGTTAGGTATGAAGTCAGGGAAGAAGTCATCACGATTTAACACAAAAGTAGTTCTCATCGAGTACACGGATACAACATGTTAGGTATGAAGTCAGGGAAGAAGTCATCACGATTTAACGCGAAAGTAGTTCTCATCGAGTACACGGATACAACATGTTAGGTATGAAGTCAGGGAAGAAGTCATCACGATTTAACACAAAAGTAGTTCTCATCGAGTACACGGATACAACATGTTAGGTATGAAGTCAGGGAAGAAGTCATCACGATTTAACGCGAAAGTAGTTCTCATCGAGTACACGGATACAACATGTTAGGTATGAAGTCAGGGAAGAAGTCATCACGATTTAACACAAAAGTAGTTCTCATCGAGTACACGGATACAACATGTTAGGTATGAAGTCAGGGAAGAAGTCATCTCGATTTAACACAAAAGTAGTTCTCATCGAGTACACGGATACAACATGTTAGGTATGAAGTCAGGGAAGAAGTCATCACGATTTAACACAAAAGTAGTTCTCATCGAGTACACGGATACAACATGTTAGGTATGAAGCCAGTTGTTCAAATATGGGGCCAATGTAGACTGATGAAGTAATTGTGGTGCAAAGGTCTGCTCCGACATTCAACAGCCTGCCGTTGTCCGAAATGATGGCAGCACTGGTCTCCAGGATGCCGTGCATGCCAAACACCACTACTATCTGATTGTAAGGATGCTTTTAGAAAGAGAAACCATTTAACCGTGCTTGGATATGAATGGAGAAAATAATATTGTCACCTAAACAAAGAATGAGATATATTTTTACGCAAGAAGTACACCTCTTGGATGAGGGATAGACGATCATATAGACAAAACACAAAAAATACGAACCATAAATACGAACTTGAATTCAATAAATACTCCCTCGTTTGGGCCATTTTTTACTATCTGACGACCACATAGTTCATCATTTCCAACAGCTGACTTGATAGAGCTATTACATCATCGCATTAACATCGTATCTAATACCGTTCAAGCCGGTACAAGGGGCCGTATGGTTCGTAGAAATATGCAGTATATTTGTCCGAGGGTTCATATGACTTCTCGGCAGTACGCCTGCATCGTTTTCCACTACCCTTTTAATGTTGCGTTTAATTGATGATTTCTCCTATCATTATACCTTTGAATTCAATTATGAAAATCGTGAATTATCTAATGGGGCTACGATTGAGCTATCAGAGAAATCAATCATACCGTCTAATTGTATTCATTTGTTGACGAATACGCTGCGTAGATTACATCACCGAATACGCGCATGCTACCAGGCTTTAATGGTTTACTGAAATTCCGATAATGGATATCAAGCCGAATATGCTTTTAACCCCAGTTGAGGTCAAATTACGCACGTGGTTCCTAGATAGAGCCTACATGTGTATTTCACGATGTATTTGGGATAACAGACAAATAAAGATAATGATGTCAGTAATAGTTAATGCCCCTAGCTATGTTAAAGAGGATACGAGATTTGATTGTGCGTAATGGCCCAAGTTAACACCGAGTTGGACACGCAAGATCAACATAAACGATAAAAGACCGAGTTAGTCATTCTTTGACATACGAATAGCTTTTTGTTATCAGTCACGTTTTCTTGTTGCTCTTACCAGAATTGCTATTTCGTTTTCGGTAAGCATACAAGAAATTTTGAGAAATTTCTCCTTCGTTGATAACATCATAAAGATTATATATATAACCCCTCTCTGGAGCGCCTATTATGTACTGACAGGCCTTGGGGCAACAGAGCATACCAGTATGTCCTTTGCTGTATGAGGAATGCTGTGTATGTCCGCGGACTGTACGTCAAGTCATCTTTATTTTTCTTCCTCGCACTATTTCGGTGAGCAAATCACAAAGAGTGGTGCATTATATTTGAAGCATCATGTATCCGATGTTTGAACCCCTATTTCTCATGGTCACGGAGTTGAGAATATAACCGGTTTACGGGGACGTGCGATATTATACAATTATTGCATTACAACGCATATAAGGGACGTGGGAAGAGGTGCCGACATACTGACAGAGCCACATGACTTCACAGTATAGTCTTCTAGCTAACCTATTCTAAAGCACATACCAAAAAGAGTGGCACATCACGATTTGTCAGCTCGAGACAAGTGATGTACAACGAGCGCGCAGTGTTTTCTATGCCCCGACTGATCGCATTTCCAAACTATCCTATATTTATTCCCAAGAGATTGTATTGCAATCTTCCTATATATCAACGTGTGATTCTTGTATAAGTCAATATGACATCATTTGAAGCAATTCATGACGTCATCATCTATCCAACTAGCATGTCTGGTTCCTTAACGTCGACATGATATCACCGTTTCTATATCTCAGCCTATATGGACAGGATATGGATGGACAGAAAACGTTGCAAAGAGGAGACATCAAGTGTCAAAAAGGAAACAAACTCACCTAACAAGGAACATACCGTATTGAGCTATGCGAGGAATATAACCCTAGTCCCGTGATTTGTTTATATTGAGCTATGCGAGGAATATAACCCTAGTCCCGTGATTTGTTTATATTGAGCTATGCGAGGAATATAACCCTAGTCCCGTGATTTGTTTATATTGAGCTATGCGAGGAATATAACCCTAGTCCCGTGTTTATTCTCACATATTACGAGAGTTACCTGTAATATCTTTAGATTTTGTCGACAACTTCTGCATCTCAGCTTCACCAAGTCTCACAATTAAAACTGTGCATATTCACCTCGACTGAAATTTCGTATTGCCTTATAAATCTATTTTAATGAACAGACGGGAAGACTGAGTTTTGAGTAAATTAATCTAATTTGAAAATGTCGTCAGGAAACCTCTTGGACCATCAGGCTAAGAACTCCCAATTCAGCGAAGCGACCAAACGAAATGAGCAGTCGGTTGTGATTTAGTTCAAGAGTCAAAGATTGTCCTGTCGAAAACAGTATTCATCTGGGAGACTAACAGTGCATTGTGATGGCACTGGTTAACCTTGCCAGTCAACGTGTCATAGCCACCACGCAAGAGATATTGTTTAATTTACAACACCACAGGATGCCAAATAGTCAGTATGTCTCAGTGTAACAAACCGCCCCATCTATCTTGTATATCAACCTTCGTGTAAAACAAATACTGAGAAACCACAATTCGCAAAAAGTAATTCTAGTAAACCACGAGAGTAAATTCATCATAGTCCCAGCAGACAAAGCACCAAACAATATAATATTCGTACTATGAATTTTGACCGGTAATTACGAGACTACGGGACTTGTGGCTTAGTCTCATCTCAAAGGTCCTCACATATAACCTTAACAGTAACGATTCCAAGATTCTGCTCCAGGTTGCCCCTGAAGATTCTCCACACATGACCCGAGGCGCCCTTTGAAACAAATTCGTGCTTATTCGTTGACAGACATCGACATACAGCAAAATGATAATCTAGACAGATGCAAAATGCTTCTCTTCTTTTGATAATGAAACACGCATGTGCATCAAGGAAGACCTTATCTTGAAAGTCTGACTCAAAACAGGTTGTCCATGTTCATATACAGTTAAACACACACTTAGCTCACAAATAACACAATTCAATCACGGCTATATTTTACCGTCAACAACCGTGGTAATTTACTATCAATTCACATGTGGCTTGCTTGTTCTCAAGAGCCCACGTGAGTTTGTGAATATTTAATCAAATGTATCAGACTCGTTTGAACTCGGCGTTTAATTAAAATCAATCCAATATCCGCACTGAATCCTGTTTGAGGAAATATATTAGATAATTATCTTCATTTCAGGACAATCAGGAAAGCTGGCCTCTATTGTTCGGTCAAGCTGGAGAAATTCACAGTATCACATCTACATTGATCAGGAAGTTACGCCCCTAAAACTGACCAGCGCTTCTAACACGCATGCATGTAACATACAGCCAAGGATCTGGTAATTCTATAATCGAACATTGCCAGTCCGCAATATAATATAAATAAATCTTCAAAATAATGTGTCATATTCGACAATATACGTCCACTTACTCCCAAACTGCATTTATTTGGAAGATTGTTTTTAACAAACACAAAAGGTTTCTCCAGGAAAGAGGTATTCTTTCTTCCAACCCCACTCATAACGATACATCAAGAGTGTACTAGACTCTCAAAATGCATAAAACTCCAAAAAGAAGCTGGATTCCTAGATGGTTCTAGAAGCTGCACCACCAAGTTTCTTTCAACCCTGGTGACGAGAGCCCTTCAGGATGTATAAGCAGTTTGGGAAAGGTATTGTGCCGTTACTTTTTTAACTCTGGCGTTGAATGTATGTGCATATTGAAGATATTGAGGAACTCAGTAAGGATGTCTTACGGAAGAGTTTAATGCGAAAGGACACATATCGTACAGAGATGTATCCACATGGGGTTTTTGGACACTCTATACAACAGTCCCTCATCAGGACATTATTGACCGTCATAGTTCATTAATAGTGTTTAAGAAAACTGATCGCCAATATATTAATGCCAGAAGCGATAAAGCACTCTTTAGCTATACTGCATACATGGAATGTTTCTTTGTTTATAGGGTTGCTTGAATTTCTCATTAATAATATCTATGTGAATTTGGCAACACAAAATATCAACAGCATATACGTATTCCATTGGTTACTCATTGTGCACCGCTTTTGGCTGAACTATATCTGTTCTCTTATGAATACAACATTTCGCAGAAGCTTTCAAAAACCGATCATTTCATAGCCCGTTCATTCTCATTCAAAATATGAGTGGCCTTCTTTCTCGTCGACTTTACGATAATAGAGATGATTACAATTTCGCCTAGTTGCATTTGCTCCATTCTCGTAAAATGTGACGATTTTAATCAACGTCACCAAAACATTGCAAAAGCTTATAAGCGTCTCGTCTCAAAGTTTCTCAAATATGGTGATACATGCTGATAGCAAAATACGAGCGTAGCGTGCAAGATCTATGACTTTATGTTTCGTTATTTGTCTAATTCCGCTTAACCCGGGCCTAGAGGCCGTATCCTCATGCTACTAATATGAACAAACACAATGGAAGCGTGACAGATACATCGATCATTACTTAGATACCGACTTCACAACGAAACTCATATGGATTAAAACAAATTACTGAGCAGCGATACGGATTTGATATTTTGGAACATCATGAATTCCTGCCGGCATCATTGAAAACTGTTGACCGCTTCTCTCTTGCAGGAAACATGCCTATGTTTATGTATACTTGGTTTTATTTTTAATTTGGTGCTAATGCTGTTATATGAATTGGGTCTTTGAATTATGGACGTGAAATATATTTACTGGACGACGGCTGAATATTGAATGACGGACTACACGCATGTATTTTGAGCAGAAAGTGCAATGACACAGTTAAATCACCTGAAAAATGGTCTAATTCACGATATCACCGCCTTATAGCTTAAGCGCACGAGCACAGTATTTCGGAAATGGTATCTTCGGAAAAGATCGTTCTGAAATATTATTACTAATAGAGGGGTTTTAAAGATATCTCTGTAATCTCGAAATGAGTCCAACCTGATGTTCTGTCCTGAGATACAAAAGTCTACGTCCGAGAATTCACCGTATTCTCAGCACTGATTGTGAGGTGCCGAGGGAAGCTTTCCTGTGGAGTCATATGGTTGCTTTTTAGTCGTCAGACGTCAAGTTTTCCCACCTCTTGCATATCGTTTCAATCTATATTTGGCATATGTCTCTAGTACGTTTCAGCATAGCTATGACAAAAAGTAATACCTTTAATAAGGTTCTTCTCCCTGTAACCTATAATATTCAATGGACTGATTCCAACTATTTTCTGCTACAAGTACGAAAATCTGCACAGCTCTCAACTGTTACATAACGCATAGCTCTGTAAAAGACCACTGCTGACAAGAGTAAATGTGTTGCGGACCCCGGAGAGGACGTGCAGTAATCAGCAATCTGTCTGTCAACAAGCCACGGCGATACCTGTGATCTTTCCCGTTGAGTATCTTAATTGCTAGCACAGATCCAGATCAATGCGGTCATTACCAAACAAGCTCTTGGCTGATAACTAATCAGCGCGGTGTGTATTACATAACGATACTGCAGTGTATGTATCTGGGTGCTAAGCTGGGCAAGGATGGGGTATTTGGAGTAATCTAGGAGTTTGACAACTGTTTACTAAGTCTACACGTACCAGTAATGTAGAGTATCACTATCGTATTAACTGAGTCTTCATAGCAAGCGTCAGATCCGACATTCAATATTCAGCCTTCGTCCATAAACGAATCTCCGAGTCAATAATCGAAGACCTATTTCGTATGACAGTTTGCACCAGTTTCAAATGTGTATGAAATAAGAATGACACAAAAAACCCAGATGATTTCTTACAAGCGAGAAGCGATCAACAGTTTTCAACGATATCAGGAAGATATGATGATGTTCTGTACATGGCATCCTAATTACTGACCATTAATCTTACCATTATCCAAATGTATTTCAAGTCGTTTGCAGAGTATGTATCTAATTACAACACATATAAGGGAGGTGGGAAGAGGTGCCGACATACTGACAGAGCCACATTACTTCACAGTATAGTCTTCCGGTTAACTTATTCTAAAGCACATACCAATAATCTAACGATTCGTGATATGTGTTGTATCTCAGGTACGCTTTTCATGTGGCGCATAAGTCACGCCTTGATTATTTCTTTGATTTGAACACCATGGAGATAAAAAACACATGATATTCACACGGCCCCTAGCCCTTAAGAATATGATTCATACATCCTCTGAGATTAATATAATTTTTGGATTTGACTGGATGTGCAGTTATTTAGCTGCATAGCGTATTTAGCTGCATACCTGGATGACGCTTTAATCACCAAGCAAATATCAACGAAAAAGGCAGACTGGCGTACTCATCCTGATAAACTCAAATGTACAGGTGAGACTAGTGTAATCTGATCTATAAATAACATCATTTGGTTCAAATAAAAATTCAACAGATATGTTTGTTAGGTAACTTGCCGAATCCTTCTACTTCCGTTCTAACGTTATAGTACTCTTGCGGAAACGACGAGAATGGCTCGTTTGGTAAGTAAATAGATGTTGTCATATCGTTATTAGTAAGGCGGTGATAAAATACGGAATGCTCACATCTTTAAACCATCGAAAAGACAGTGACAGAGTCGCATTTGAGACGATGTACCTCACAATGACTCTTCCTCCTTGTGTACATATGTAAGCATGGTGGAAAGAAAGAACTATGGGACCCGCTTTAACACAACGTATGCTGGTATCTCTGTGGATAAATCTCCGTTTCGTGAACTCAATCCTGTTGTGTTTTCCTCTTCTGGGTAGAGTACACGTCTTCGCTTTTTAGCCCTTCTGGAACGTGATTGTACGATTTATTAGAATTTATTGTGTGGGGGTGGGGAATCGATCATAGCTGTTGCCTGAAACTTGGATGAAATCTAATTGGCTGACTCATTTAAGTAACACATTTGAGTGTTAACAGAATGGTTCGACCGATATTGGGCATCTAGTTTGCCGGCGTTTATCTAGTAAATATTGAACAAGTACTTTAATTATTCCTAACCAAACAAGAACCAAGTATATAGAATTTGCTGAGGAAGCGAATTAATCCGTCCTTGGGTTGTGGAGTAAGATACATGTGTATATGTAAAGTTTCTACAGGCTAGACCAATATAGATTTAGCCAGGTTTCTAAGACTACAGTATCTCGCGTCATCAATTTGTTTATTATATTCGGTCCACGTTTCCGGCTGCATGATAACATTATTGGACAACAGCTCGTACAAAACGGAACTGATGTTGATTTCGATGTACATGCATGGGATATAAAACGCATTTTTCAGAGATAATAACGTGATCATTTTCGACTTCCGTTATAGGCAAGCATGATCAACAATCCATAAGCGGAGGACATTTTACGATTGCTTTGTAAATAGCTCAAACTATTAACTCGAATATATCATTTGTTTGTCACACTGTCTATCCATTTCTGCAAATGTCATTTGTCCCGTATGTAGATCAGAGGTGTTCCAGATTTGGTACGGTATTTACGGTATCCCCTCCCATGTGCATGCTTCATATGCAATTTGGTGACCATGCCGGAATATTATAAAGTTGGCAACTTCGAGAATCTGTTACTGGCCAATAAATTAGGAAAGGATGGCTTGGGTGTGCCATTACATAAATAACATTTTAAGAGATATTAATGTGGTCTTCGATGCTGTCGTGCGTTTGTTCCCTTTATCGTTTTCTTGGAAATTATTGCATTCCTATAAAAAACGACAACTAATTTTAATGTCGAACATTCTGTTTCTACCAGCCGGAGAGATCAAAAGAGGATTTCTTCGAAAATTACAGTTTTTATGACTTTTTCAGATCCATCTTATTATCCCTTGTAATCCCTTGACAAGACTAAACATGTTGTGGACCCCGGAGAGGACGTGTAATCAGCATTCTGTCAGTTAATATGCCAGTGATACCTGTGATCTTCCCCTTGGAGTATAGTTAATTGTTGGCACAGATACAGATCATTGAGGCCATTACCAAACAAGATCTTGATTGATAACTAAGATGTGCGGTGTGCTTTACATAACTTGATATTACAATGAGTAAGTGAGTGAGTAGTAGGGTTTAACGTCGTTTTCAACCTTGTTTCATTCATATCACGACGGTTCCTACATGTGCCAGAACACGAGAGTGCTCACAGTTCCTATTACCCTGGACACTGATCAGCCCAGCCAGTACAGCACCCGGTCACCAATCCAAGTATTGGCCGAGCTTAACGTTGCTTAACTTTGGTGATCAGACGAGAACCGGTGTGCCCAACGCTATAAGGCGTGTATGTATCTGGGTGCTGTTCTGGGCAAGGAGGGATATCTACTAAATCTACACCTACCAGTAACGTACAGTATCACTATCGTATTAACTGTGTCTTCATAGCAAGCGTCAGATCCGACATCCAATATTCAGCCGTCATTCTCAAAACAATCTCTTAGTCAATAATCGAAGACCTATTTCGTATGATTTTGAGCACAAATTCCAAATGTGTATGAAATAAAAAGGAATCATTAGGAAGGAATAATTAGGTAAAGTAATGATTCCTTCTACTTCCGTTTCTAACGTTATAATAATCTTACGGAATCTATACGAGAATGAGTCGTTTGGTAAGTAAATAGCGCTTGTCATATCGTTATAAGTAATAAGACGGTGAAAACATACGAAATGCTCACATCCTAATAACCATCGAAAAGACAGTGCCAGAGTCGCATTTGAAACGATGTACCTCACAAATGAATCTTTCTCCTTGTGTACATATGTAATTACGGTGTAAGGAAAGGACTATGGAACTAGCTATTAACCCTTTCTTTCCTGGACCCAGATGCAGATGTAGGAAAAATCTGATATTTCGGGTAGCTGATAGGTTTGGGGCATAGGAACTATTTTTGGTTTTATTGATTCGATATATCTGTTGCCATGGCAACTGGCAATTGTTGCCATTTGGCAACATTGGGAAGATAATACCGTATAGCTTGATATTTTACTGAATATGTCACAATGTCACCCCTTTATCAACTTATTGGGGGGGAGTTATTGTTGTTTTAATTCAAATAATAACAAAAATCAGCAGTTCAAGCATAAAAATGCTATATTTTAAACATTCAAAGGTAGATTCATTCATTTTGTACATGTACAAATGTTCCTATCAACCAATATTTCAGTTACTTATACGGACTGACAAATGTATGGGCAATTTCCCCCATTCAGTAGAATTATGAACTGACATCTTGTTGGAATTTGTACCGACATGTAAAAATATAATCGTTGCCGGGAATGATGGTCAAAACGACTGCCCTCATGAATGGACGTCAGAGTCTGACCCAAAGATATAGTGTGTTAGGTTTCGGTCCTCTAGCCTTTGCGATAGCGAAAATATATATGATTTAGCCATCTGCAAATAAACATATCTATTGAAATTTAGAACAAAACAGACTCGAATCTTCCCGGTGTTGCCAAATGGCAACGTAAAAAATTGCGCATGCTCACTGTGTAATCTCACAAGATGGAAAGAAATAAACCTCATGGCAAGCCAAAGCCCATGTGTTAAATATTCTTACTGACACAAAACAAATTCAAGATGCAGCAAGTTTATGGGTGAATTTTTTTCATAAACTTACATCGTGTGGGAGCAGAATTCTTGCTACAGAGGGTGACCATGTTGCAAAGTGTTATGTGACGGCGTAAATGTTGACCCGAGGGGAAACTCAGTCATATTTCAATAGATACGCTTCCCTAGATTACCGCTTCAGCCCATCGTTGCCAAACGACCATTGATTTGAGGTGAGGTGGCGTAAATACACGACGTTGCCAAATGGCAACGTTGGGGAGGAAAGAAAGGGTTAAACAACGTATGCCAGACTTGGCAGCTCTGTTGATAAATCTTCGTCTCGTGAACTCAATCCTGTTGTGTTTGTTCTGTTTGAATTCCTCTTCTATGTAGAGTACAGGTCTTCACATTTAATCTCGTCTGGGACGTGATTGTACGTGATTGTATGATTTATTAGAATGTATTGTCTGGTGATGGGGAATCGATCATAGCTGTTGCCTGGAAACTTGGATGAAATCTAATTTGGATGAAATCTTTAAGTAACACATTTGAGTGTTAACACAATGGTTTGACCGATGTTGGGCATTTGGTTTGCCAGCGTTTGCCTGGTAAATATTGAACAAGTAGCGTACTTTAATCTTCATAACCAAACAAGAAATACCTTCACCCAAGTATAGAATTTGCTTAGGAAACGAACTAATGCGTCCTTGGGCTTTACCGGCACATTATATTCAGACCTATTTCTCTATAAAAAATGAAGCGGGCTTTCTCTCTCGTCGACTTTATGACAAAAGAGATGATTACAATTTCGACATCGCAAACTATCCCTTTCTGGAAAGTAATATTCCAGCGGAACCTGTATATGGCGTATACATATCTCGCCTAGTAGCATTTGCTAGATCCTGTGTTAAATGTGACTATTTTAATCAACGTCGCAAAACATTATTGCAGACACTTACAAAACAGGACTATACCACCAACTGTCTCCACTCAAAGTTTCTCAAATTTGGCGATACATATCGCATGCTGATAGAAAAACACGAGCGTAGCGTGCAAGATCTATGGCGTTAACATTTCTAATTCCGCTTAACCCGGAGCTAGGGGCCGTATGAACCCATATATCTCAGTATCCTCATGGTGCTCATATGAACAGTCACAATCAAAGCGTGACTGAGATACATCATTCTCTAGATGAAGACTTTACAACGAATATCATATGGATTAAGAATACTGATCAGTGATACGGATTTGATATTTTTGGAACATCATGAGGTCTTGCCGTCATCATTGAAAGCTGTTGACCGCTTATCTTTTGCAGGAAATTAGCCTATGTTTATGTATACTATGATTGTCTTTTCGGCTTTGGTGCTAATGCTGTTATATGGAATATGGCAAAGGTCTTTGGATTATGGACGCGGATATTCTTTAATGGACGACGGCTGAATTATGAATGACGGTTCATAGAGTTCCCACTGGCTAGACCAATCTGCATATAGCCAGATTTCTAAAACTGGTAGAATCGAGTGATCGATTTGTTTATTATATTCTGTCCCCGTTTCCGGTTGAACACATCGTTGAACTGTTCGACCAAAACGGAACTGATAATGCTTTCGATGTACATGCATGAGTATGGGATATTTAATGTCGATTTAAATGAGATTTATATTTAACCCTATCTGGCCTGGGCATTTTGGGACCTGGGCATTTTGCACCCCCCCCCCCCCGCCCCCTCCCCCCCAGCCCAGGTAGGGTTAAAGTCACATCCACCTATATTTCAACCTACAGCGACTGTAGATTTCAGGTAGCCACTTGAAATGGTTTCAGTTTTGACCATCCAAGACGTTATAGGCCTGTACTATTATACTTTACACGAAACCACCGTTGAGAAGTCACTTTTTCATTAGGTGATTACTGTACAACAGAAAGAAGCCCAGGTGCAATGTTGTATAATGGCTGATTTGTTTTTCCAATATTTCCCCCAAGTCGAATCGAGCAAATCTGAGGAGACCGTTACATAATGGTCCATGATGTCGCAACCTAATCAGCAGAGCTATTTGAATTATTCGCCATCGCATTACAGTAGGGATTTGTTTTCTCATTTTGTGCTGTCAGGGTCGTGCATAGTATTTCATATATTTGATAGAGGTATTAGGGAGGAATTCTCATCCACATTAACGTAGAATTTCGATGTCTACTACTGTTTGACCCGTTGTTGATCATATATTACGTGTTATATCTGACACACTCATGATATACAGGCAGTATACAGGCAGAAATATAAAGGTATTGTCAACTATCAGTATACCAGTAGAACCTGAGAAAACATTCCCGGCATAATATCAATGGCCAGAGTATCTCTTGCAGGAAACTAGCCTATTTTTATGTATATACTATGATTGTCTTTTTGAAGCTGGTGCTAATGCTGTTATATGGAATATGGAAAAGGTCTTTGGGTTATTGACGCGGATATTCTGAGTAATGAATGACTGACCAGACGCTTGTAATCTGAGCAACTTGTACATTCCAAGCAACCTTGAGTGTTACATTAAACCAAATCTCCCCGTATCGCGTTATTTTACTCATATGGTGACCGCCAGTTTGATTGGTGGAGGAAGCCGGATTACCTGGCAAGTAACTGGCAAACTTTCACACATGCATCATCGGGGCTCGAAATCGTGCCGGGTCAGCGGTGTGAGGCTAGCGGTCCCCAGCGAAGCGCCTTAGACGACTTGACCAACGAGGGTTCGCAACGCAACGCAATATGATTTAGGTTTAAGGAGACAAAACCTGGCTATATTTCTGTATTCCCGCAACATCATTCCTGTGTTGTCGTTCCTCTTGCATTGCTTCTTTATCCAGAAGTTCTGTGCTACAAAAACAGTCAAACCAAAACATCACGGGGGTATATGAGACGGAGCCCATCGTCTCATCTGAGGGGTCGCCGATTCGGTATCAGTAGACCTATTTTAAAATCGAAAAACATAATACAGCTCCAGAAAACTTGGCGCGTCAGTGGATTAGCCATAGTATGTCTGTATGTTCCTAAGGGGTGATAGGTATGGCGGGGGAGAGTATTGCTCCTAAAGTCATATAGAATGGCTTAAAGTTTCACGATAAAGACAGTCGTAACCTGAAGTGTCTGACATATAAATCACTCGCTGGTAGCCAGTAACCTGTAAGAACATGCGATTATTTACTGGGGTAATGGAATCAAGTCTCAAATGAAGACTTAAAGAAATGATTAGTGTAAGTAATCTTTCAGTGGCACATTTGATATCTCATTTAAAACCCAATATTGTTTTTCATTGCATTCAGTATCATATATCTACCTTCCGAGCTATGATAGCACTCCATCTCCAGCTAACCAACTGCTACTACACTGTGAACTAGGACAACGTGAGATCGGACATTTTGTGCATTTAACGTGATTTTGCTCGCGTTCGCTTTGGTATGTCTTGTCTGAGCTGTCTAGACTAACGTGCCTTTGCTCACGTTGGGTTCAGCAATCTATCGTCACTTTTCGCGCGCTCATTGAACAGAGAGCAAAGAACGTGGCGATCATCACGCTGTATCGAGCAGTCTTTGTTCACCTGTAATCCTCTTATAATCCCCTGAACGTTCTCTTCCTCACTGCCAGCGTTGTCAGCTTAAGCTGGCTAACGCATAAATTATCTTGCCCGTACAAGGTTCAAGCAGCCTTCGCTGGGTTTAACTTATTAAATACCATATTACGGTGTAAGGAAAGGACTATGGAACTAGCTATTAACCCTTTCTTTCCTGGACCCAGATGCAGATGTAGGAAAAATCTGATATTTCGGGTAGCTGATAGGTTTGGGGCATAGAAACTATTTTTGGTTTTATTGATTCGATATATCTGTTACCATGGCAACTGGGAATTGTTGCCATTTGGCAACATTGGGAAGATAATACCGTATAGCTTGATATTTTACTGAATATGTCACAATGTCACCCCTTTATCAACTTATTGGGGGGTAGTTATTGTTGTTTTAATTCAAATAATAACAAAAATCAGCAGTTCAAGCATAAAAATGCTATATTTTAAACATTCAAAGGCAGATTCATTCATTTTGTACATGTACAAATGTTCCTATCAACCAATATTTCAGTTACTTATACGGACTGACAAATGTATGGGCAATTTCCCCCATTCAGTAGAATTATGAACTGACATCTTGTTGGAATTTGTACCGACATGTAAAAATATAATCGTTGCCGGGAATGATGGTCAAAACGACTGCCCTCATGAATGGACGTCAGAGTCTGACCCAAAGATATAGTGTGTTAGGTTTCGGTCCTCTAGCCTTTGCGATAGCGAAAATATATATGATTTAGCCATCTGCAAATAAACATATCTATTGAAATTTAGAACAAAACAGACTCGAATCTTCCCGGTGTTGCCAAATGGCAACGTAAAAAATTGCGCATGCTCACTGTGTAATCTCACAAGATGGAAAGAAATAAACCTCATGGCATGCCAAAGCCCATGTGTTAAATATTCTTACTGACACAAAACAACTTCAAGATGCAGCAAGTTTATGGGTGAAATTTTTTCATAAACTTACATCGTGTGGGAGCAGAATTCTTGCTACAGAGGGTGACCATGTTGCAAAGTGTTATGTGACGGCGTAAATGTTGACCCGAGGGGAGACTCAGTCATATTTCAATAGATACGCTTCCCTAGATTACCGCTTGAGTCCATCGTTGCCAAACGATCATTGATCTGAGGTGAGGTGGCGTAAATACACGACGTTGCCAAATGGCAACGTTGGGGAGGAAAGAAAGGGTTAAACAACGTATGCCAGACTTGGCAGCTCTGTTGATAAATCTTCGTCTCGTGAACTCAATCCTGTTGTGTTTGTTCTGTTTGAATTCCTCTTCTATGTAGAGTACAGGTCTTCACATTTAATCTCGTCTGGGACGTGATTGTACGTGATTGTATGATTTATTAGAATGTATTGTCTGGTGATGGGGAATCGATCATAGCTGTTGCCTGGAAACTTGGATGAAATCTAATTTGGATGAAATCTTTAAGTAACACATTTGAGTGTTAACACAATGGTTTGACCGATGTTGGGCATTTGGTTTGCCAGCGTTTGCCTGGTAAATATTGAACGAGTAGCGTACTTTAATCTTCATAACCAAACAAGAAATACCTTCACCCAAGTATAGAATTTGCTTAGGAAACGAACTAATGCGTCCTTGGGCTTTACCGGCACATTATATTCAGACCTATTTCTCTATAAAAAATGAAGCGGGCTTTCTCTCTCGTCGCCTTTATGACAAAAGAGATGATTACAATTTCGACATCGCAAACTATCCCTTTCTGGAAAGTAATATTCCAGCGGGACCTGTATATGGCGTATACATATCTCGCCTAGTAGCATTTGCTAGATCCTGTGTTAAATGTGACTATTTTATTCAACGTCGCAAAACATTATTGCAGACACTTACAAAACAGGACTATACCACCAACTGTCTCCACTCAAAGTTTCTCAAATTTGGCGATACATATCGCATGCTGATAGAAAAACACGAGCGTAGCGTGCAAGATCTATGGCGTTGACATTTCTAATTCCGCTTAAGCCGGAGCTAGGGGCCGTATGAACCCATATACCTCAGTATCCTCATGGTGCTCATATGAACAGTCACAATCAAAGCGTGACTGAGATACATCATTTTCTAGATGAAGACTTTACAACGAATATCATATGGATTAAGAATACTGATCAGTGATACGGATTTGATATTTTGGAACATCATGAGGTCTTGCCGTCATCATTGAAAGCTGTTGACCGCTTATCTTTTGCAGGAAATTAGCCTATGTTTATGTATACTATGATTGTCTTTTCGGCTTTGGTGCTAATGCTGTTATATGGAATATGGCAAAGGTCTTTGGATTATGGACGCGGATATTCTTTAATGGACGACGGCTGAATTATGAATGACGGTTAATAGAGTTCCCACTGGCTAGACCAATCTGCATATAGCCAGATTTCTAAAACTGGTAGAATCGAGTGATCGATTTGTTTATTATATTCTGTCCCCGTTTCCGGTTGAACACATCGTTGAACTGTTCGACCAAAACGGAACTGATAATGCTTTCGATGTACATGCATGAGTATGGGATATTTAATGTCGATTTAAATGAGATTTATATTTAACCCTATCTGGCCTGGGCATTTTGGGGCCTGGGCATTTTGCACCCCCCCCCCCCCCCCCCAGCCCAGGTAGGGTTAAAGTCACATCCACCTATATTTCAACCTACAGCGACTGTAGATTTCAGGTAGCCACTTGAAATGGTTTCAGTTCTGACCATCCAACACGTTATAGGCCTGTACTATTATACTTTACACGAAACCACCGTTGAGAAGTCACTTTTTCATTAGGTGATTACTGTACAACAGAAAGAAGCCCAGGTGCAATGTTGTATAATGGCTGATTTGTTTTTCCAATATTTCCCCCA
The DNA here is from genome assembly GCA_036873755.1 of Hanleya hanleyi. Classification (NCBI taxonomy): domain Eukaryota; kingdom Metazoa; phylum Mollusca; class Polyplacophora; order Lepidopleurida; family Hanleyidae; genus Hanleya; species Hanleya hanleyi. The sequence continues at coordinate 121,971 of JAVTVY010042308.1, forward strand.
AGTCGAATCGAGCAAATCTGAGGAGACCGTTACATAATGGTCCATGATGTCGCAACCTAATCAGCAGAGCTATTTGAATTATTCGCCATCGCATTACAGTAGGGATTTGTTTTCTCATTTTGTGCTGTCAGGATCGTGCATAGTATTTCACATTAACGTAGAATTTCGATGTCTACTACTGTTTGACCCGTTGTTGATCATATATTACGTGTTATATCTGACACACTCATGATATACAGGCAGTATACAGGCAGAAATATAAAGGTATTGTCAACTATCAGTATACCAGTAGAACCTGAGAAAACATTCCCGGCATAATATCAATGGCCAGAGTATCTCTTGCAGGAAACTAGCCTATTTTTATGTATATACTATGATTGTCTTTTTGAAGCTGATGCTAATGCTGTTATATGGAATATGGAAAAGGTCTTTGAGTTATTGACGCGGATATTCTGAGTAATGAATGACTGACCAGACGCTTGTAATCTGAGCAACTTGTACATTCCAAGCAACCTTGAGTGTTACATTAAACCAAATCTCCCCGTATCGCGTTATTTTACTCATATGGTGACCGCCAGTTTGATTGGTGGAGGAAGCCGGATTACCTGGCAAGTAACTGGCAAACTTTCACACATGCATCATCGGGGCTCGAAATCGTGCCGGTTCAGCGGTGTGAGGCTAGCGGTCCCCAGCGAAGCGCCTTAGACGACTTGACCAACGAGGGTTCGCAACGCAATACGGTATTTCTATGAACAAACACATGCAAGCTATTGCATTATTTTTCAATGCAAGCTTTCGAAATCTGCGTAAGGGAGCTACCTCAGGAGTCGATAGAGGAGTGTAGCTCAGTAGTTCGTTTCATTTCCTACTCTTCACAGATCCTTTAATAATAAGACTATTAGCATCCATGGAGTGTCTATTGCATTCTTTCTAGCTTGATACTCAAAGTCATGTGTCTGTGCTGATCGGTGATAAAAAAACTTGCTTTCCTTATTCTTTAATATCTGTTTTATGCCAGGAAAATAAATCGCACAAACATTTCCACTCAGAGAAACCATGTCCGGAGTTTAAGCTACTTCTGTGTATTTCACTCCATTAAACTATAAAAAAAAATATGGCACAGAACAGGGAATATTTCGTATAACTTTGAATTGTTCCTAAAATAGAAACAACCATTAAATCAAATTATTCATTCGACGCCATCGAGGCTGGATTCACAACATGTAAGATCTTCCTGTAGTTTGTGCAGGTAAAGCAATGATCCAGTTGATTGGAAGTGGACTGTTTTGTTTTTCTCGAGGGAGGCTTCGTCATGAAGTTACTGCTTTCACGTGAAAGCAATTTCGCACACTTTCCTTCGTCAAGTTAAACTAGATTTGGATATAGCTTCTGGAGATGTACTACTATTTTTTTTTTCTCTCTTTAGCCCCAATTTGCCCATCGACTTATATCATGCAGCAACGCTTAATTGGGTCCGCCGCTGACATAAACAGAGTTTCAAGAAATATGTATTGGACATACTGAGCATTCTTTAGTATCATGTAGTCTTATTTCAAATATTGTAAAAAAGGGAAAATGATTACGGTGTACTAGTTTAATATAGTTGAATAGGATAGGGAGTAAACGATTTTTCCACCAAGAAACCCAAAACAAGGACAGGAAAGTTACTGAAAGTAGGACGCCCGGTGTTAAAATTTGAACGGTATTGTTTTTTTCAATGCATGTGCGAAACTGAAAAGGAGAATAACAATGAATGAATAATGAGAATAACTTGATCATATCCGACTGCCGTTAGGATGGGATGATCAACAGTCCATAATCGGGGACATTTTACTATTGCTATATATATAGCCGACTATTAACCCGGATAAATCAAACGTTTGTCACACCGCCTAAACATTTCTGCAAATGTCATTTGTCTCGTATGTAGATCAGAGATGTTTGAGTGACGTCTTTCAGATTTGACATGGTATTTACAGTATCCCCATGTGAATGCTTTTTATGCAATTAGGTTACCATGGCGCAATATTATAAGGTTGGCAAGTTTGAAAATCCGTTACTGGACAAAGAATCAGAAAAGGATGGCTTGGATGCGCTACTACATAAATAACATTTTCAAATGTATTAATGTGGTCTTCGATGCTGTCGTGTGTTTGTTTTCTTGGTCGTTTTCTTGGAAACTATTGTATTCCTATAAAATAAACAACTCAGTTTGATGTTGAACATTCTGTTTCTACCAGGCAGATTCCATAGATGAACACCAGTATAGAAAAGATCAAAAGAGGATTTCTCCGAAAATTACAGTTTTGATGAGTGTTTTACTCAGAAAGGCAACCCAAACCATAGATCATCTTAGTATCCCCTGTAATCACGAATTCTATCTTGGTCGATTATATAGATTAGTTCGTACAGCGGTCTGTACTTAAATGTGGTTTGATTGCAGCTTTCATTCTGATTTGATGCCAGTCGTTACGATGATTTGGATTTAAGGAGACAAAACCTGGCTACATTTCTGTATTCCCGCAACATCATTCCTGTGTTGTCGTTCTTCTTGTATTGCTTCTTTATCCAGAAGTTCTGTGCTACAAAAACAGTCAAACCAAAACATCACGGGGGTATATGAGACGGAGCCCATCGTCTCATCTGAGGGGTCACCGATTCGGTATCAGCAGACCTATTTTAAAATCGAAATACATAATACAGCTTCAGAAAACTTGGCGCGTCAGTGGATTAGCCATAGTATGTCTGTATGTTCCTAAGGGGTGATAGGTATGGCGGGGGAGAGTATTGCTCCTAAAGTCATATAGAATGGCTTAAAGTTTCACGATAAAGACAGTCGTAACCTGAAGTGTCTGACATATAAATCACTCGCTGGTAGCCTGTAACCTGTAAGAACATGCGATTATTTACTGGGGTAATGGAATCAAATCCCAAATGAAGACTTAAAGAAATGATTAGTGTAAGTAATCTTTCAGTGGCACATTTGATATCTCATTTAAAACTCAATATTGTTTTTCATTGCATTCAGTATCATATATCTACCTTCCGAGCTATGATAGCACTCCATCTCCAGCTAACCAACTGCTACTACAGACTGTCCTGAGTGGGGATCGAACACCCGATCCTCGTGCCGACAGCCGACCTCTCTAACCCACTCGGCCACCGAATCACTCTACAAGAGACTGTCTTTAAAGTCTATTAATTCTTCGCATACGCTTCGCACATGCGCTTGTTTTACCTAGAAGAACTATGACGTCATCTGGTTTGTGTTTGATAGTCCCTGCTCTTCTCCCCTGCATACCGCTTTTCAGTGCCCGAGGGAGAAATGGGTATGCGGTAAATCCAGGAAGTGAAATGTCACCCGTTTTAGTACTGAATAAGTAACAGTCTGCTCTCATACCTGACCTTCCCCGCTCGCCATCTTCTGCTTCTCACCTCATTCACCGAACATCCGGGCATCATCGTCAGATGATTAGACGAATGGTGTTTATATGATTTATGCTGTGTCGGAATAATTCGATATCTGGAGGTATAACGGAATGCAAAGTGGAAAGAGTTGGATTATACCACTGGATCTCGTTAGACAGTATCAGTCAAGACTGACTTATAGGCTTAACAAGAATCTTCAATAGTTCGCTCCTTTGGTGGCCTTGTTATTTGGACTGGCTTCTCTATGGGGATTTGTCGTTTCTCTGACAAACATTTATGTTACATTTATCCATTATCCCCCTCACTCGCACACGCGTGGCAGACATTAACGGCCACTTCCGGCCAGACATAGACGAGCCAAGGAGAACCAAAATCCTCTATCAGCAATCACAGCACGGCTCGGGGATGAAATCTCATTTCCATCATCTCCAAAGAGTGTGCATAAGTCAGGTGGCATCTTCTTCAGTGCTAATCATGCTGGTACTGTCGGTTGTATCGACCGATTATTCTCAGCATATGTCCGGTGTTTTGGTGGTGAGGTTTACCCAAGCATTTCAGGGCTGTATACTACATCTTTGGTGAATGCACAAAACTGTAGCGAGAGATTCGATTTATCTTCTCTGGGTCCGATATACATACCAGATATTACATAGGGAGTTAATTGTTACATTACAGCGGCATTTAGGACGTTTTGAAGACGCTTGGTACCACAGACTATAGTTTTTGTCCGCGTAAATCAATTCTAGGGTCCTGTATGAAGGTTATGAAGATACACATTTGGCCCTGTCATACGTAAACAGTATGTGTAGACCAATCAAACGGTGATTTACCAATAACTCCCCTCCCTTTTCCCGGAGCAAGCCATGCAGACATCCTGATGGTAGGTCCTTGTTGTTAGGAACGTGTTCTGATACTCGACAATACTCGACTCATTGAAGATTCTTGAATATTAATCCTCTGATTAGCATAGCTAACTTAGTCATCCGGCTCCCTGTACTAGTGTCAAACCACTGGAACCCTGTGTGGCAATGATGGTCACAATGATATCCGGGAGTTCATTTTGGACCCGACTTTGAAGTTAAGTGACAGTTAACTGATATAGTATCAGTGACAATGGTTTGAAGATATACGATCGTCAACATCGTATTTCTATCGATTGTGGATCACTTCTCTGTTTAAATTTTGAATCTCTCAACACGGCCATTTGCATTCTAGGTAACAGCACCAACGAACCTTGGACGTAACGCCTTTTCCACGAATTTGAACAAGTGACCCTCCCTATACTCATAACAAGGAAGGTCGCCCGAATTTGATAGCATGATAATTCTTCTTCCCTTTTTACTAACTGATATCTATAGTACAATCCTGTTATGCATCACCATTCCTCCAAACGGGCATATAAGAATTGATGGTTGGTCGTGCCTACGCGCTTCTACAAAGTTAATCGTGCCCTGAAATGACTATTTGGCAGACCAAATCCGCACTTTTTCGTGTCGCGAAGATGATGAATCTTTGACCCTCTGTGTTTTTTTCACCATTTTAAAATTCCCGTTGGACGGGGAACACTGTTATGCAAAAGAAGAAAATCATTTGCTCATCTGTCTTCCTCCTCAAGAGATAACACGAATTCAAAATTCGGTCAGTTATCACCTATATCTCAAAAAATGGTTGCAGTTCTTCTAAAACGTGAATAAGACGACGAAGTTTCTGTCTGGTCAGGTGCCAAGACATGAACCATATGGAGCGGAACAACTGAAATGACATAACAACAGACCGCTCCTTCAGCGAAGAGCTTTCTAAACATATGTAGAAAATTATGTATGGCTCCAACGGTTTGCACATTACTTCGACTCCGGCTCTGCACCAGTTGTACGTAGGGAAACGTTATTTTTACTTAACCGCAAGGCAAGATATTAATGTAGGGCTTTCTGTAGAAGTTACATGATATAGATATGGCATTCCTTATATACCGGGATACGTCATTGGCCGTTCTGCTGCTATATTTAAACAGAAAAGTCTCTATTAACTGATTATAAAATACTGATAGATGAAGACGATGATATATCGCATATACTTAATTTATTAGCAGTTGCTGACACGGACTTGGCTTTTTGGGAAACAATTCGTCTCCAGAATCAAGCAGCAGAAAACCCGAAATATTTGTTTCAATACAATGTGATCCATAATCACCCATCGATTATATCGAATCCGAAGCCTTACGAACCACAGGGAAACGGATCTTTGCTTCATCAGACTAATTTGAGATGGAAAATATTAGAGTGTATTTCTGGGGCATTTTTTGTAAGTAAGTTTTAAGGGAGGGTACTACCGAGAATCCTCTTTGTTCTTGTCTGCAATAACGGATATGTCGAAATAACATTATTCGGACCACTTGCTCGGATACCCCCCGCCATTCTAAACTCAAATAAAAATGGAATAAATTCAATCGCTTAATGCCTAACCTACATGTATGACACCGGCTCATTTTGAGAAACTCAGTGATGATCTTTATAAATCGAGGTCCTACCTGAAGTAAAATACTACAGCCCCTTCCACAAATGTAACTCCTTTGGTGTAAACTGCATTGACAATTCCCATGCCGCTCCGGCCAGGACAGTGACACCGAAGAAAAACATTTCAACGTACCAGAAGCGAGGACTCTCCGTCGCCTTCGACAATAGTACAATCAATCAAAAGCGAGCATTCCCCATCGTCTTCGGCTTGACCGCCATGCCTGACGCGATTAGAACTGTGAGTGAACTGTACATGCATTATTATTCTTTTCATAACCTAGAAATAAAATACTTACCAAAATTCAAAAAATTCTTAATTACACTAATCTGATAAATCAAAGATCCGTTTCCCTGTAATATGTACTGTCCGCCACTGAGTCCTCTTTTTAAATTCGAAATGTTCCTATATATCACAATGGAGAGAAATTTAAATAAAATACAACATATCTTATAATATATCCGCTGCATATCACAAGGTGGCAAAGTTGAAGCTTGTACCACATTCAGACTATACTAACACTGTAATAGAGGAGGGTTCTCACGAAATATCCAAAACTCTAACAAACTTTCTTGGATCTGACGTTCAATGTTCAATCCAGCAGATAATGGTGATAAATTCAAAATAATGGGTTAATGATATATATGCATTTCAGTTTCCCAGTAATCAATGCCTTCAAGCGTATGACATCATTGCGGATTCATGGCAGAACCATCACATTTTCTTGCTTATGACATGATTCGACAACACTCGAGCTTTCAGGTCGTCTGCGACTGATAGATCCCTGACCTCCTTAACAAATTTTCTCAGGTTATGAATGGACTTTTCATAATAATAGAAACTCCAGTGCATCACGGGATCAATTCCAGCTTTGAACTACTTGATTGGTCAGTTCAAATTTTCAAAAAGAAATCCGTTATTTTCATTGGCCTGTGTAAAGTATTGGAAGAACATCCAGTCAACCACAGAGCTTCTGTAAGGTTCCATTCTAAACAATTCTAACTTCAGCCATATTCTTAGGTATAATATTTTCCACATCCAATTATGATACGTGTTCCAGCAAGGTAATTATGGGACTTGATTCCTAGGTTAATACATTTGCGAGACGAACAAGGAAGAACTGGTACGTTTTACCATGGATTAAATCTTATCACAGAATCACGTATGGTCGTACGATTTTCCACGATCTCATGACAATTTGCCCAAATTTTAATTTTCCAGCGAACTCACCAGAATACACAAAACTTAGTTTCGCCATTCTTCATAATGGCGGGAGTTGAATATGACTTCTTGACCTAATCCGTTCTCTCTGGGCTATATGCAAACTTTCTAACCATTTCTGACACTTTGACGAGGAGTCTTCCGTTACGTAAATCTCCGCGGACTGGGGATCATAATTGTCATTTTCCTCGCTCACGGGACTCCACAAATACTCTTCATTTTCCTCCATGACATGAGCGGCCCCGTCAAAAATATCCTGGAAATGTTCGAACTTTTGTAGGTTTGCTTCGCTAAGTGGTAGAGCTGGATGAGAGGCTTGTGGCGCCAATAGGTTGCATGATTGAGCGTGAGACATATTGTTCCTTTCACTGATACTAGATCGAGAGGACATCCTGCTACTTTCGGCATTTAGTTCGCACGATGATGTCCTGCTGACCGCATGGTAACCTATAGCTGGTCGACGTAGGATCCTTGGCGTGGACGATGGCGAGTCCAGGACGATATTCTCCTTGGATTCCGCGAGAACTTCTGTGCTGGCGAACTGTCGCCTGGAGAAAGTCGGCGTAGAAGCTGGGGAAGAATGGTCACTTTGTGTACTGTTTATGTTGTTCCTCTCTCCACATTCATCGAGATGTAGACGGCGCCGTATCAACGGTGAGATACTATGGACCTGAGGTACAGGCATTTTCCGGTTGAGTTTTCTGACTGATTTAGGTCTTTCTATCGGTTCTACCTCTGGTAGTAAACCATAGTCAAGGTATTTATTACCGGTTGTGTCCCTTGATGGGAGATCTGGGCAAGAGCTATGCCGTGAGAGGTTGGACGCTGTCGATTGGCGCCTGATGAAACCGGTTGGTATGACATCATCGTCAGTATGATTTCCGTCATCGGTAGAAGGTGTCTGTACCTCCACCTCCATTGATCTAAATGCTGCTTACGCAGCCTTCGGGATAGGGACAGTCAGTTTTCCTAGCGTGGCTGTGTCCTGTAAGTAAAAGAATAATTTCTTAATATTATTAAGTGGTGACATTCATCTTAGGATATGAAAAGTCTCATATATTAGTACGGTATAATATTGTACAAGTCAGACACACAAAAAAATCCATACCGGTATAAACGCGACCAGATGCACTCTCCGTTGACTGTGTAGATAGTCCCACAATGGAAGTAGGTCACAACTATATATTGGAAATGTTTAATGTATTTACCAATGTACTACTATTTTTCATTTGAAAGGCCACCTATTATCCCGTTCAGATACATTCGCCTGAGAGAATATGCATAAATATGAATCTTGTATTGACTATCCTAATAATTAGGACATTGCCCTTCAAGAACGCATAGAATTACACATTGTGTGTTCAGACTTTAGGTGTCAGAACAGGAGACTGATGTGAAGCAGTGAACCAAGGCATATCTAAACACTCATATGGACTCGCTCATTCTCTAACCCACGAAAAGCGCTGCATATATTACCAAATTCAATCCATAATATGTGTAGTGACTGCATAAGTACGGGTCATAATTGATCACACGATATGTATGATCAATGGGTGAAAGCCTGTTGCATGTTTTTAGGTGTGGCGTTATGCACCTGCCTATACAATGTCGAGATATCGATACGACACACGAGAGTCGGTGATACAACCACCTCGCTGGGGGTCTAATAATACCCCAGCCACCAGTCAGATTTTTGGACCGGATTCTGGGCCTTCGCGCACATCGCCGGAAGTGACATCATATATAGTAAAATAGATGTTTGCCGAACATTTCGATTACTTTTCAAGTCTGCATAATACCTCTGTTGACCTAGCGTTAAAAAGAATTATCTGGAGATTATTTTCCCTGTTTATCTGGGCAGAACATATGAAAAGTAGTTCGCTCATGTGCAAAACTGAAGGAGTTTTTCGGCCGGATTCAAACTGAAGCGTGCGTGCGTGGGTTTTCCCCTATACGTCATAGCAACGTAGTAAAGGTCAACTTCTGCTACTGGAGGCAGGGATGGATAATGGAGCCTGCGAAATGGAGCATGCGCCGTGGGAAGGATGTCGGCGATATTATAATAAAACTGTCAGTCGCCAAAGAGAATACACTGATCTATCTAAATATCAGTAGAGATTAATAATGGTTATGACAATGCCCCCATGGTAGGCGAATAAATAACCATAAAAGCAGTTGTATTTGATATTTATTATGTCAAAAGCGCACATTTTAGTGTATTTGTTAATATTAGAGGGATGGTGGGAGGCGTCGATGAGTTTAATACAGTCGGAGGATAGTAGAAGAAGGAAGTAAGGGATGGACGGGAGGGAGATACAAATGGGAGTCACACTGACGGACAGACGCACCGACGGATGACCGACAGAGCAGTGAGGGACGAAAAGATGGATGGATAGATGGACTGAACGAATACACAGAATTACTTTATCGGAAATTACAAACTCCCACACAGGAAATAAAATGCGCATGCATCGATAACGCGCATGATTGGTAATGAATGCCTATAGTATTTCTAAATAGATGGCATGGCATTTAAGAGCGCAACATTTACTCCTATGCCCCAAATACCAGTGAATTGTTAAACAGTATACTTGATCTCGATCTGCGCCAGTGTGAATATGACCAGATGTATATTCAAACATTAACCCTTTCTATACCAGGTAACGAAATACCTGCTCAAAATTCTTGTAACATAAATTCTGTTAAGAGATTATTTAAAAAAATGATAATTTGACGGACTGTTCACCAAACGCTATATAGACGACATTATCGCTTTGGTAATCTGAATAGGTGACTCTGTGATAAATACATGTGTATTAATTAAACGTAACATTAAAAGGGTGGTGGAAAACGATGCCGGCGTACTGACAATAAGTTATATGATCCCACAGACAAATCTATTGAGTGCATATTCCTACAAACATCACAAGGACCAAAAGTGATCCCTGTGAGGATTTCTATCCCAGACACGCTTTTATTGTAGCTGTTCATGTGGGCATCTTGAATGACTTGACCACACGTCCCCTGGCATCGGTTTGGGTGCTATTAGATAAAATATTTCAGAGCGATGATGGAATAGCCCTATCAAGTGCATCTGTAGGAAAATGATATATCCACCTTCACTGGACATGGGCGGTTCCGCTGCCCCGGGCAATTATTCCAGGACCGCTGATCGTCATCTGCTAGAGTCGGGGCAATGTCACAGCGTCTGAATGTATAGTCAATCATGCTGGACGAGTTCGAATTATATTGATTTGCTGTATTAAACACCACTGGCATTACGTAATTCAAGATTTACAAAATATCTAGATCTACACCTTTTCAGAGCGAAATGAACCATAATTCGTACCGTATGTATTGTAACTTCGACTGTACAGTTAAAATGTACAGATGGCGCTGCTGACGGTTAAATATTACAGGTCAGCAGCGCCATCTGGACATTTAATAAAGGTACAGTCGATGGCGCTGTTACATGTAACTTACAATACACTGGTTCGACACGTGTTTACCACAAGCGCCTTCGACAAATGTATGTAGGTTTATTGATTTGGTGGGAAATTTAAACCGTACGACGTCGGGCATTACATCTTTGTTGGTATTCTTGCATTTACCAGGTTTACTCCATCAGACGTCCAAGGTTCTCATCAGATGAGTTATTTGTTTGACGTGATTTGTCATCACAGCTCTCGAGCTAGCGTATCCAATTCCGCTGAAGCCGGTGCTATAGGACGTGTGGATACTTCATAGTCTCCACATGAACATCTACGACAAAGGCGCGGCTGAGATACTTAGGCTACTTCCGAGAATCCACAGTAACCTCGGGTCTGAATGTGAGGTGCCAAAAGCTTTGCTGTCGACTCATCCGGTTACTGTTTAGTCGCCAGACGTCGTCAATTTTTCTCACCTCTTGCATATCGCGCCAGTTTGCTCAATGTTTCTGGGTAATAGCAATACTGATCACAATGTATACGATCATGGTGTTCACTATCGTTGGCGCTATGTTTCGTATAATTTCGCTAATTTCGCTTAACTTAGTGCTTAGAGCTGCGCGAACAATGTCCTCGCGGGTTTTTGTTATGAACACCCAACAAGCAAAGTGTGACTGAAATTGTACAATAAACTGTACAAAACGAACTCAAAATCCATTTGAATGAACGGATACTCTCTGTGATATGGACTTGGCGATATAACCACATCAGGATATCATGCCAGCATCGCCGAAAACTCCTGGTCAATTTTCTTTTGCAAGCATCTAGCTTGTGTTCATATATAAGTATATTTATGCATGTTTCGAGTTTGGTACTGATTGTATCCTCTGAACAAATTATTTCGATTCTGGACGCGGCAATTCTTTATGGACGACGTTTGATCACTGAATGTTTGATCATCTCATGATTGTAATAAGATTGCTATAAACCACCATCGTGTGTATTAATTATTCATAATGACAGATGCATCAACGTTAGAAATAGGAAATTACAGCATACGTGAGATGTTTTCTAATGTTGACATTGACGATTAGCTAGACTGATTCCAGACCGTAAACAGATCAACTGATGGCTCAATCTATATCTTTTCCCGAACAGACTACAGTTCTACTGGCCTTAGGCAGTCATTGATTTGGTTTGGTTTGGCAGACTACTGGGCAGAATCTTCGGGATGCAGATGGATACAGTAACAGGAATGACTCATTGCGGATTGCCATAGTGGATATTTTCTCAAAGAAATCAGACGCCTGTTTTTGACTATAAGTGTGTGTCAGTCAGTATCTTAGGCCTTTGGGTTATAATTGAACACTGGTCTGACACTGACTAAGAATGATCGATATGGCAATATCCAATCGATAAATAGCCCTGTGGCAAGCCAGCAAAACAAACGTGTCTATTTCAATAAATAGCCGAACAGGACAGATTATAACAAAGAAGGTAATCAAAGTCTATAAAGTCAAATTATTTAAGTTTCTGAACATGGGTCCATCTTTAATAAGAAACATTTAGAAAAAAAGAAAAACTACTTTAATCCTTCATGATGGAACGTACGTCATTTCTGATATTTAATACTGATCGATCATTCACTGCATTAGCTATGAGGTATGCCAATATGCATATATGCTCCACTTTCTTTCATCACAGGTTCACGGAATGATCAATTCGTTTCCGAAATAAATTTCATTTGGCTGTAGATATTTCTTTGTTTTCATTGAAGTATGCGTTGAATATTTACTAGCCATACATCGGCAAACAAGATGCCCAACATCAGTCACGCCATTCTGTTATCAATCCAATGTGTTATATGTGCTGGTTACATGGCAACAAAATTCGATTCCATCCCAGTCTCCAGACATCTGCTGTAATAAATCTTACATCACGAGATGATTTATTGTAATATATCTCAGGGCACGTCTCAGACAGGATTGAATGTGGAGACATGTATTTTACCGATGAGAGATAAGATGGAACTGCGTTATTTATCAAAGAGTATTTAGACAGAGTTGGATTATGTCTGCCCGATGCAAATTCATCAGACGCTCATGTTGAAGCCTGATCGGAAGATACATATATGTAAAAATTCGCCTAGACTACCTTAGTATAACATGGTTGATGATATTCCACTAGCTAAAACTGTTTTGATGGATGTGAAACACATGTTTAACTTGAGGTGCAACGTGATAAATAAGACGACACGTGAGTATCCTTAATATGATTTCCTCCTAAACCAAATCCTAAATTTAAATTACGTGTCCAATACAAGTATAGCCATCATAATCCGGCATTTAGTATTCTGCCGTCGTCCACGGAAGAACTTTGGAGTCAATAATTCCAAACATGCATAAACTTGAAGAACACATGATGGGTTCCTGCAAGAGTGAGACGATAAAAGACAATATAATCAAATCATTCTTATCAAAGGATTAAATTCCTTATCTATCGCACGTTGAAATTACAACACATATAAGGGAAGTGGGAAGAGGTGCCGACATACTGAGTGTCTGCGACAACGAGACTGGCTTCATCTCTGCATGCACCGCGCCATTGATTGGTTCTACCGAGAACCGACTTGTCCTTACCAAACTCTACCCAGTAGCATCGATTTTAACAGCCTAACAATGGAGTGTCTAAGTGGATCCAATCCATTCCGAAAGCCTTGTTTCTCTTGGAATAGAACTAAGAAGCCACGCGGGACTTTGGATCATAGCAGAACGAATTTAACGCGCAAATATAATAATTTAACCAGTAATCACCCTTCACACACCTGCTTAAGTGTTTAGTTCTCAGAATATCGTAGAAGCTAATATCGAAAAACTATACATTCTGATGACCTACCTCATATGAGAACTGCGTGTTTCTGTTGACATCCCGCTGCCAGTTTAACATATGGGTAACAACTTTGCTATTTGCTTTGCTGATATACTATGGAAACATATACATTGCCCCCGGGCAACACGTCACATACACAAACGTGACCAGCATGTAGCCATAAATACAGCGCTCACTATCCACCTGCTTTACCCCGCCCATTAGCTATTTGCCAGTGATTCGCAATCACTTGCCTGTTGAGTAACGACAGTAATTAACGAGATACTCACACGAGAGGTACACGGGTGTCATCGCGGCTCGTTAACCAACAGATAATGATTATAGGTTCTCTCTGAGGTCCGCAACATGCTCCCTCTATTCAACTTTTGTAATTGGCACAGTCTTCGATCTGCTCTGTGTTCAATGAATGAATGAGCTTTGATGAAAAAGCACCAAAACACTCGGTATCTGCCACATGTACTCGGGTCCGTCTATTATATGGTGAAGTGTTTCTCACGTAATTGTCGTTTTGAGTTATTACATTCCATAGCGGTGTTCAAACTGTTGAATAAAAGGATACGTAAGTGAAGCCTGGAACACTGTCAGAGACCAAATGAGACAAGAGCACGAGTTGTCTTTATTCTAGCACAATCTGAGAATGACATATTTCCTGGTTGAGTGGATATATAATCTTTCGTTGGGATTCCATGCATCCTTTACTGTGACGTCCATCACCAGTCTGTCGATATGGACAGGGGACAGGAAATTACAACAGTGTCTTCGAACGTCATCAATTTTCCCCACCTCTTGCATATCGCTCCAATTTCGAACAATGGTGTTATCATGACATATGAATATGATGTCATGAAATCCGACGTCTGTACTTAAAACATCTCACACCTTTAAATATGGAAATAAGCGCGATATTAAATAAGCCATCAGGAAATGATCCTCTGGGTATAAGTGCCTGGTAGTTCTGGAGTGCAATTCTGTGCATTATCAAATGAATGTATGATGCATCTTCCCTTTTCATTTACGTACAGAAATAGTACAAAGTCGAAATGGGGATATGATGACGTACAGACATACGAACATGAGCACTTATAGGGATGTCATGCTGACGTACGATGACGTCATGGAGAAATGAAAATGTCACCATGAGATTAAAAAGAAATAATGTTATATATTGGCGTATAAATCTGGTCATGCTGATTACTCTCAAGTTAACTTTTCATGAAAATTTCTCGTACACTAAACATAAAACGGCAACGTATTAAAATGATCCCGTCCTATCGACTGAGACGGTTGATCGATATCGACACCCATACCTATCAATTTCTCCTTTGAAATGAGAATCTCCATTATGTCCTATCGGTTCGGCCTCGAAGGTCAAACCAATCGAATTCCATCTCGATCGATAGCTTCCATTCGACTTCAGTCAGAGAGAGGTCCTTGATCGCTTGTTCTTATAGGCATCGAGAATCTGTCTCCATTGAATAGACAGGAGTATTACACACTAATTGCGAATGATGAAATCATAACGTGTGTACGTATATTGTAATTTACTTCGAGAAGAATAGATCCTCCTTTCCTGATTCCTAGCTATCATCTTATCATTTCTTCTGAGTCGAGGGCGCATGCGCTGTGTAAATAAATTATTTGGAAGCTGCAAGTAGAACTACACAATTTGTCCTGTTCTCTCTATTTGAATTGAGATTTTTGTTCTCAAATTCACATTTGCCTTGAGCTGTGATATATTGGGAGTTGAATATATTGGAGTTGAAAATCTTGGGAGTTGAAAATCTTGGAGTTGAAGATCTTGGAGATGACAATTTTGGAGTTGATTATCTTGCTTTATCTTACTTGGTATCAGGTATAATGTATATGCCAGATTTAAAATCTTGAAATTTGAACTTTGTGAATTACAACGCATACAAGGGAGGTGCGAAGAGGTGCCGACATACTGACACTGAATACATGTTCCTCAAAACGAGTGTTTCTACTGATCAACATAGATAACCATTTCATAAATTGCCAGATTCAACAAGCAAAGTTGGCCAGACTCCTGCTGCCAGTGATCTATGCATTTTTACACAATTGCATTACAAAGTTTTACAACCAAGTACAGGCTTTATAGCAATACACAAGAGGTCACATCTAGGTATTCATACTTTAATATGTTTATGGATCAACGGAAACCCGGCATCAGTATTATCAGTATTTTCATTTGATTAACTTGCAGATTCCATTTTGAAAATTATGTCTGTCTACTTCCGTTTCTAACGTTATAATACTCTTACGGAAAATATACGAGAATGAGTCGTTTG
The DNA here is from genome assembly GCA_036873755.1 of Hanleya hanleyi. Taxonomy (NCBI): domain Eukaryota; kingdom Metazoa; phylum Mollusca; class Polyplacophora; order Lepidopleurida; family Hanleyidae; genus Hanleya; species Hanleya hanleyi. The sequence goes on from JAVTVY010042308.1 coordinate 137,755, forward strand.
ATAAGTAAATAGCGCTTGTCATATCGACAAGAAGTAAGACGGAATGCTCACATCTTTTAACCATCGAAAAGACAGTGACTGAGTCGCATATGAGACGATGTACCTCACAAATGAATCTTTTCTCCTTGTGTACATATGTAATCACGGTGTAAGGGAAGGACCATGGGACTAGCTATTAAGACTTGGCAGCTCTGTTGATAAATCTTCGTCTCGTGAACTCAATCTGTTGTGTTTGTTCTGTTTGAAGTCCTCTTCTGGGTAGAGTACACGTCTTCACATTTAATCTCGTCTGGGACGTGATTTTACGTGATTGTACGATTTATTAGAATGTGTTGTCTGGTGATGGAGAATCGATCATAGCTGTTGCCTGGAAACTTGGATGAAATCTAATTTGGATGAATTCTTTAAGTAACATATTTGAGTGTTAAAACAATGGGTTGACCGATGTTGGGCATCTTGTTTGCCAGCGTTTGCCTGGTAAATATTGAACAAGTACCGTACTATAATCTTCATAACCAAACGAGAAATACCTTCACCCAAGTATAGAATTTGCTTAGGAAACGAATTAATCCGTCCTTGGGCTTTACCGGCACAATATATTCAGACCTATTTCTCTATAAAAAATGAAGCGGTCTCTCTCTCGCTCGTCGATTTTATGACAAAAGAGATGATTACAATTTCGACATCGCAAACTATCCCTTTCTGGACAGTAATATTCCAGTGGGACCTGCATATGGCGTATACATATCTCGCCTACTAGCATTTGCTAGATCCTGTGTTAAATGTGACTATTTTAATCAACGTCACAATTGCAGAAACTTACAAAACAGAGCTATACCACCAAGCGCCTCCACTCAAAGTTTCTCAAATTTGGCGATACATATCGCATGCTGATAGCAAAACACGAGCATAGCGTGCAAGATTTATGGCGTTAATGTTTCTAATTCCGCTTAACCCGGGGCTAGGATCCGTATAAACCCAAGTACTTCAATATCATCATTGTGCTCATATGAACAGTCACAATCAAAGCGTGACTGAGATACACCATTCTCTACATGAAGACTTTACAACGAATATTATGGATTAAGAATACTGATCAGCGATACGGATTTGATATTTTTGAAACATCATGAGGTCTTGCCGTCATCACTGAAAACTGTTGACCGCTTCTCTTTTGCAGGAAATTAGCCTATGTTTATGTATACTATGATTGTCTTTTCGACTTTGATGCTAATGCTGTTATATGGAATATGGAAAAAGGTCTTTGGATTATGGACGCGGATATTTAATGGACGACGGCCGAATTATGAATGACAGACCAGACGCTTGTTATTAGAGTAAGATACATGTGTATATGTATAGTTCCCACTGGCTAGACCAATCTGCATATAGCCAGGTTTCTAAAACTGGTACCTCGAGTGATCGATTTGTTTATTATATTCGGTCCCCGTTTTCGGCTGATCACATCGTTAAACAACTGTTCGCCCAAAACGGATCTGATACTGCTTTCGATGTACATGCAAGGGATATTAAATGTCGATTTCAGAGAGAGAGCGAGAGAGAGAGAGAGAGAGATTTATATTTAAAGTCACATCCAGCTATATTTCAGCCTAGAGCGACTGTAGATTCCAGATAGTCACTTGAAATGGTTCCAGTTTTGACCATCCAAGACGTTATAAGCCTGTACTATTATACCTGACACGAAACCACCGTTGAGAAGTCAGTTTTTCATTAGGTGGTTATTGTACAGCAGAAAGAAGCCCAGGTGCAATGGTGTATAGTGGCTGATTTGTTTTTCCAATATTTCCCCCAAGTCGAATCGAGCAAATCTGAGGAGACCGTTACATAATGGTCCATGATGTCGCGACTTAATTAGCAGAGCTATTTGAATTATTCGCCATCGCATTACGGTAGGGATTTGTTTTCTCATTTTGTGCTGTCAGGATCGTGCATACTATTTCATATATCTGATAGAGGTATTAGTAGGAATTCTCATCCACATTAATGTAGAATTTCGATGTCTACTACTGTCTGAGCCGTTGTTGATCATTTATTACGTGTTATATCTGACACACTCATGATATACAGGCAGTATACAGGCAGAAATATAAAGGTATTGTCAACTATCCCTTGCAAGATATCAGTATACAAGTAGAACATGAGAAAACATTCCCGGCATAATATCAATGGCCAGAGTATCTCTTGCAGGAAACTAGCCTATGTTTATGTATACTATGATTGTCTTTTTGAAGCTGGTGCTAATGCTGTTACATGGAATATGGAAAAGGTCTTTGGATTATTGAGGCGGATATTCTTTAATGGACGACGGCTGAGTAACGAATGACTGACCAGACGCTTGTAATCTGAGAAACTTGTACATTCCAAGCAACCTTGAGTGTTACATTAAACCAAATCTCCCCGTATCGCGTTATTTCACTCATATGGTGACAGCCAGTTTGATTGGTGGAGGAAGCCGGATTACTCGGCGAGTAACTGGCAAACTTTCATACATGCATCATCGGGGCTTGAAATCGTGCCGGTTCAGCGGTGTGAGGCTAGTGGTCCCCAGCGAAGCGCCTTAGACGACTTGACCAACGAGGGTCCGCAACGCAATACGGTATTTCTGTAAACAAACACATGCAAGCTATTGCATTATCTTTCAATGTAAGCTTTCGAACTCTGCGTATGGGGGCTACCTCAGGGGTCGATAGAGGAGTGTAGCTCAGTAGTTCGTTTCATTTCCTACTCTTCACAGATCCTTTAATAATAAGATTATTAGCATCCATGGAGTGTTTATTGCATTCATTCTAGCTTGATGCTCAAAGTCATGTGTCTGTGCTGATCGGTGATAAAAAAAACTTGCTTTCCTTATTCTTTAATTTCTGTTTTATGCCAGGAATATAAATCGCACAAACATTTCCACTCAGAGAAACCATGTCCGGAGTTTAAGCTACTTCTGCGTATTTCACTCCATTCAACTATAAAAAACATGGCACAGAACAGGGAATATTTAGTATAACTTTGAATTGTTCCTATAAAATAGAAACAACCATTAAATCAAATTATTCATTCGACGCCACCGAGACTTGATTCACAACATTTAAGATCTCCCTGTAGTTTGCACATGTAAAGCAATGATCCAGTTGATTGGAAGTGGACTGTTTTGTTTTCCTCAAGGGAGGCTTCTTTATGAAGTTACTGCTTTCACGTGAAAGCAATTTCGCACAGACTTTCCTTCGCCAAGTTAAACTAGATTTGGATATATTCCTAATTTGTCCATCGACCATGCAGCAACGCTTGGGTCCGCCGCTGACGTAAACAGAGTTTCAAGAAATATCTATTGGACATACTGAGCATTCTTTGGTATCATGTAGGCTTATTTCAAATATTGTAAAAAAGGGGAAATGATTATAGGGGTATACTAGTTTAATATAGTTGAATAAGATAGGAAGTAAACGATTTCTCCAACAAGAAACCCAAAACAAGGACAGAAAAGTTACTGAAAGTAGGACTGCCTGTGTTAAAATTTGAACGGTATTGTGTTTTCCAAGGCATGTGCGAAACTGAAAAGGAGAACAACAATAAATGAAAAATGAGAATAACGTGATCATATCTGACTGCCGTTAGGAAGGGATGATCAAGTCCATAATCGGGGACATTTTTGCTATACAAAAAGCCGACTATTAACCCGGATAAATCAAACGTTTGTCACACCGCCTATCCATTTCTGCAAATGTCATTTGTCCCGTATGTAGATCAGAGATGGTTGAGTGACGTCTTTTCAGATTTGACATGGTATTTACGGTATCCCCTCCCATGTGAATGCTTCTTATGCAATTAGGTTACCATGGCGCAATATTATAAGGTTGGCAACTATGAAAATCCATTACTGAGCAAAGAATCAGAAAAGGATGGCTTGGAGGCGCTACTATTTTCAAAGGTATTAATGTGGTCTTCGATGCTGTCATGTGTTTGTTCCCTTGATCGTTTCTTGGGAACTATTGTATTCCTATAAAATAAACAACTGTTTCTACCAGGCAGATTTCAAAGACGAACACCAGTATCGAAAAGATCAAAAGAGGATTTCTCCGAAAATTACAGTTTTGATGAGTTTTTAACTCGGAAAGGCAAGCCAAACCATAGATCTATCTTAGTATACCCTGTAATCACGAATTCTCTCTTGGTCGATTATATAGATCAGTTTTTACAGCGGTCTGTACTTAAATGTGGTTTGATTGTAGCTTTCATTCTGGTTTGATGCCAGTCGTTACGATGATTTGTATTCAAGGAGACAAAACCTGGCTACATTTCTGTATTCCCGCAACACCATTCCTGTGTTTTCGTTCCTCTTGTATTGCTTCTTTATCCAGAAGTTCTCTGCTACAAAAACAATCAAACCAGAAGTTCAGGGGGGTATATGAAACGAAGCCCATCGTCTCATCCGAGGGGTCACCGATTCGGTATCAGCAGACCTGTCTTAAAATCGAAATATATAATACAGCTCCAGAAAACTAATCGTCTTTGGCGAGTCAGTGGTTTAGCCATAGTATGTCTGTATGTTCCTAAGGGGTGATAGGTATCGTAGGGGGAGAGTATGGTTCCTAAAATCATATAGAATGGCTTAAAGTTTCACGATAAAGGCAGTCGTAAGTCGAAATGCCCCCCCCCCTAATTATTTTTCTTACCCCTTGAGCTATAAAGGGGCTGAAACTTACCACACTATATATAATACCCTTGTGTCAAGCTCTACCAGAAAATGTATAATAAATCCAAGATGGCCGCTTCGATGACGTCACAGTGATTTTTCGGTCAGATTTTCCGAAGTTTTTATTTATGCAATTTCTCTGCAAAAACTGCATGATAAATTAGTAAATATAAATGTAATGTGAAATAAAATAGTTTTTGCCCGTTTTCATCGCGGAAAAGCAGAAATTTCGAAGAAATATGACAAAAACATCACTTTTCTGGTACCCCACGTGACCGCCATCTCGAATTTACCCTTGATCCTCTGCTCGGGGTTATGCAAATAGGCTCAAAATGACGCCAATATGATAAACTATACAGTCACGGAGTTTCAGCTCTTCATTTTTTGTCGTTCCGGAGATAGCGCAGAAAGTTTGATAGGTGGGGTCATTTTACCCCCCAGGCCAGGTAGGGTTAAAACGCAATACTGTTTTTCGTTGCATTCAGTATCCTATATCTACCTTCCCCGCTCGCAATCTTCTGCTTCTTACCTCCGACCATTCACCGAACATCCGGGCATCATCGTCAGATGATTAGACGAATGATGTTTTTATGATTGATGCTGTGTCGGGATAATCCGATATGTGGAGGTATAACGGAATACGAAGTGGAAAGAGTTGGATTATACCAGTGGATCTCGTTAGACAGTATCAGTCAAGACTGACTTATAGGCTTAACAAGAATTTTCAATAGTTCGCTCCTTTGGTGGCCTTGTTATTTGGACTGGCTTCTCTATGGGGATTTGTCGTTTCTCTGACAAACATTTATGTTTCATTTATCCATTATCCCCCTCACTCGCCCACGCGTGGCACACATTAACGGCCACTTCCGGCCAGACATAGACGAGCCAAGGAGAACCAAAATCCTCTATAAGCAATCACAGCACGGCTCGGGGATGAAATCTCACTTCCATCATCTCCAAAGAGTGTGCATAAGTCAGGTGGCATCTTCTTCAGTGCTAATCATGCTGGTACTGTAGGTTGTATCGACCGACTATTCTCAGAATATGTCCGGTGTTTTGGTGGTGAGGTTTACCCAAGAATTTCAGGGCTGTCTGTATACTACATCTTTGGTGAATGCACAAAACTGTAGCGAGAGAGTCGATTTATCTTCTCTGGGTCCGATATACACACCAGATATTACATAGGGAGTTAATTGTTACATTACAGCGGCATTTAGGACGTTTTGAAGACACTTGGTACCACAGACTATAGGTTTTGTCGGCGTAAATCAATTCTAGGGTTCTGTATGAAGGTTATGAAGATACACATTTGGCCCTGTCATACGTAAACAGTATGTGTAGACCAATCAAACGGTGATTTACCAATAACGCCCCTCCCTTTTCCCGGAGCAAGCCATGCAGACATCCTGTTGGTAGGTCCTTGTTGTTAGGAACGTGTTCTGATACTCGACAATACTCGACTCATTGAAGATTCTTGAATATTAATCCTCTGATTAGCATAGCTAACTTAGTCATCCGGCTCCCTGTACTAGTGTCAAACCACTGGAACCCTGCGTGGCAATGATGGTCACAATGATATCCTGGAGTTCATTTTGGACCCGACTTTGAAGTTAAGTGACAGTTAACTGATATAGTATCAGTAACAATGGTTTGAAGATATACGATCGTCAACATCGTATTTCTATCGATTGTGGATCACTTCTCTGTTTAAATTTTGACTCTCTCAACACGGCCATTCGCATTCTAGGTAACAGCACCAACGAACCTTAGACGTAACGCCTTTTCCACGAATTTGAACAAGTGGCCCTCCCTAATCTCATAACAAGGAAGGTCGCCCGAATTTGATAGCATGATAATTCTTCTTCCCTTTTTACTAACTGATATCTATAGTACAATCCTGTTAGGCATCACCATTCCTCCAAACGGGCATATAAGAATTGATGGTTGGTCGTGCCTACGCGCTTCTACAAAGTTAATCGTGCCCTGAAATGACTATTTGGCAGACCAAATCCGCACTTTTTCGTGTCGCGAAGATGGTGAATCTTTTATGACGATATTTTGTTACAAAGAACGAGTAGGTCGACCCTCTGTGTTTTTTTCACCATTTTAAAATTCCCGTTGGACGGGGAACACTGTTATGCAAAAGAAGAAAATCATTTGCTCATCTGTCTTCCTCCTCAAGAGATAACACGAATACAAAATTCGGTCAGTTATCACCTATATCTCAAAAAATGGTTGCAGTTCTTCTAAAACGTGAATAAGACGACGAAGTTTCTGTCTGGTCAGGTGCCAAGACATGAACCATATGGAGCGGAACAACTGAAATGACATAACAACAGACGGCTCCTTCAGCGAAGAGCTTTCTAAACATATGTAGAAAATTATGTATGGCTCCAACGGTTTGCACATTACTTCGACTCCGGCTCTGCACCAGTTGTACGTAGGGAAACGTTATTTTTACTTAACCGCAAGGCAAGATATTAATGTAGGGCTTTCTGTAGAAGTTACATGATATAGATATGGCATTCCTTATATACCGGGATACGTCATTGGCCGTTCTGCTGCTATATTTAAACAGAAAAGTCTCTATTAACTGATTATAAAATACTGATAGATGAAGACGATGATATATCGCATATACTTAATTTATTAGCAGTTGCTGACACGGACTTGGCTTTTTGGGAAACAATTCGTCTCCAGAATCAAGCAGCAGAAAACCCGAAATATTTGTTTCGATACAATATGATCCATAATCACCCATCGATTATATCGAATCCGAAGCCTTACGAACCACAGGGAAACGGATCTTTGCTTCATCAGACTAATTTGAGATGGAAAATATTAGAGTGTATTTCTGGGGCATTTTTTGTAAGCAAGGTTTAAGGGAGGGTACTACCGAGACTCCTCTTTGTTCTTGTCTGCAATAACGGATATGTCGAAATAACATTATTCGGACCACTTCCTCGGATAGCCCCCGCCATTCTAAACCCAAATAAAAATGGAATAAATTCAATCTTTTAATGCCTAACCTACATGTATGACAACGATTCATTTTCTGAGAAACTCAGTGATGATCTTTATAAATCGAGGTCCTACCTGAAGTAAAATACTACAGCCCCTTCCACAAATGTAACTCCTTTGGTGTAAACTTCATTGATAATTCCCATGCCGCGCCGGCCAAGACAGTGAAACCGAACAACAACATTGCAACGAACCAGAAGCAAGGACTCTCCGTCGCCTTGGACAACAGTCCAGCCAAGCAAAAGCGAGCACTCCCCTTCGCCTTCGGCTTGACCGTCATGCCTGACGCGATTAGAACTGTGAGTGAACTGTACATGCATTATTATTCTTTTCATAACATAGAAATTAAAATACTTACCAAAAATTCAAAAAATTCTTAATTACACTACTCTGATAAATCAAAGATCCGTTTCCCTGTAATATGTACTGTCCGCCATTGAGTCCTCTTTTTAAGTTCGAAATGTTCCTATATATCACAATGGAGAGAAATTTAAATAAAATACAACATATGTTATAATATATCCGCTGCATATCACAAGGTGGCAAAGTTGAAGCTTGTACCACAGACTATACTAACACTGTACTAGGGGAGGGTTCTCACGAAATATCCAAAACTCTCTACCAAACTTTCTTGTATCTGACGTTCAATGTTCAATCCAGCAGATAATGGTGATAAATTCAAAATAACGGGTTAATGATATATATGCATTTAAGTTTCCCAGTAATCAATGCCTTCAAGCGTATATGACATCATTGTGGATTCATGGCAGAACCATCACATTTTCTTGCTTATGACATGATTCGACAACACTCCAGGTTTCAGGCCGTCTGCGACTGATAGATCCCTAAACTCCTTAACAAATTTTCTCAGGTTATGAATGGACTTTTCATAATAATAGAAACTCCAGTGCATCACGGGATAAATTCCAGCTTTGAACTACTTGATTGGTCAGTTCAAATTTTCAAAAAGAAATCCGGTATTTTCATTGGCCCGTGTAAAGTATTGGAAGAACATCCAGCCAATCACAGAGCTTCTGTAAGGTTCCATTCGAAACAATTCCAACATCAGCCATACTCTTATGTATAACATTTTCCACATCCAAATATGATACGTGTTCCACCAAGGTAATTATGGGATTTGATTCCTAGGTTAATACATTGCGAGACGAACAAGGAAGAACTGGTACGTTTTACCACAGATTAAATCTTATCACAGAATCACGTATGGTCGTACGATTTTCCACGATCTCATGACAATTTGCCCAAATTTTAATTTTTCAGCAAACTCACCAGAATACACAAAACTTAGTTTCGCCATTCTTCATAGTGGCGGGAGTTGAATATGACTCCTTGACTTAATCCGTTCTCTCTGGGTGATATGCAAACTTTCTAACCATTTCTGACACTTTGACGAAGAGTCTTCCGTTACGTAAATCTCCGCGGACTGGGGATCATAATTGTCATTCTCCTCGCTCGCGGGACTCCACAAATAATCTTCATTTTCCTCCATGACATGGGCGGCCCCGTCAAATATATCCTGGAAATGTTCGAACTTTTGTAGGTTTGCTTCGCTAAGTGGTAGAGCTGGATGAGAGGCTTGTGGCGCCAATAGGTTGCATGATTGAGCGTGAGACATATTGTTCCTTTCACTGATACTGGATCGAGAGGACATCCTGCTACTTTCGGCATTTAGTTCGCACGATGATGTCCTGCTGACCGCATGGTAACCTATAGCTGGTCGACGTAGGATCCTTGGCGTGGACGATGGCGAGTCCAGGAGAATATTCTCCTTGGATTCCGCAAGAACTTCTGTACTAGCGAACTGTCGCCTGGAGAAAGTCGGCGTAGAAGCTGGGGAAGAATGGTCACTTTGTGTACTGTTTATGTTGTTCCTCTCTCCACATTCATCGAGATGTAGACGGCGCCGTATCAACGGTGAGATACTATGGACCTGAGGTACAGGCATTTTCCGGTTGAGTTTTCTGACTGATTTAGGTCTTTCTATCGGTTCTACCTCTGGTAGTAAACCATAGTCAAGGTATTTATTACCGGTTGTGTCCCTTGATGGGAGATCTGGGCAAGAGCTGTGCCGTGAGAGGTTGGACGCTGTCGATTGGCGCCTGATGAAACCGGATGGTATGACGTCATCGTCAGTATGATTTCCGTCATCGGTAGAAGGTGTCTGTACCTCCACCTCCATTGATCTAAATGCTGCTTACGCAGCCTTCGGGATAGGGACAGTCAGTTTTTCTAGCGTGGCTGTGTCCTGTAAGTAAAAGAATAATTTCTTAATATTATTAAGTGGTGACATTCATCTTAGGATATGAAAAGTCTCATATATTAGTACGGTATAATATTGTACAAGTCAGACATAAAAAAAATCCATACCGGTATAAACGCGACCAGATGCACTCTCCGTTGACTGTGTAGATAGTCCCACAATGGAAGTAGGTCACAACTATATATTGGAAATGTTTAATGTATTTACCAATGTACTACTATTTTTCATTTGAAACGCCACCTATTATCCCGTTCAGATACATTCGCCTGAGAGAATATGCATAAATATGAATCTTGTATTGACTATCCTAATAATTAGGACATTGCCCTTCAAGAACGCATAGGATTACACATTGTGTGTTCAGTCTTTAGGTGTCAGAACACGAGACTGATGTGAAGCAGTGAACCCAGGCATATCTAAACACTCATATGGACTCGCTCATTCTCTAACCCACGAAAAGCGCTGCATATATTACCAAATTCAATCCATAATATGTGTAGTGACTGCATAAGTACGGCACACACTGAACGGAAGGCAGTGAAGCGAGGAGGATCGGGTCATAATTGATCACACGATATGTATGATCAATGGGTGAAAGCCTGTTGCGTGTTGTTAGGTGTGGTGTTATGCACCTGCCTATACAATGACGAGATATCGATACGACATACGAGAGTCGGCGATATTATAATAAATGACATTTGAAACAGCCATGTTTTCTATTCTGTCAGTCACCAAAGAGAATACACTTTACCTATCTAAATACCAGTAGTAATTAATAATGGTTATGACAATGCTCACATGGTAGGCGAATAAATAACCATAAAAGCAGTTGTATTTGATATTTACTCTGTCAAAAGCGCACATTTTAGTGTATTTGTTAAAATTAGAGGGATGGTGGGAGGCGTCGATGAGTGTAATACAGTCTTAGGATAGTAAAAAGAGGAAGTAAGGGATGGAAGGGAGGGAGATACAGAGGGAGACACACGGACGGACAGACGCACAGACGGATGAGCGGCAGAGCAGTGAGGGACGAAAAGATGGATGGATGGTCCGTGTAACCTTGAACAGTTCAATTTTCGTTTTTCGTTTTTGGTTTCTCAAAATCAAAAATTGAAATTTGACCGTCAATTTTCAATTTTCGTTTTTTGTTTCTGTAATCTCAAAATCAAAAATTGAAATTTGACCGTCAATTTTCAATTTTCGTTTTGTGTTTTTGTGATCTTAAAATCAAAAATTGAAATTTGACCGTCCATTTTCAATTTTTGATTCTGGGATTACAAAAACAAAAAACGAAAATTGATATTTGACAGTCAATTTTCAATTTTCGTTTTTCGTTTTGCTTGACGCAAAAATGAAAATGAAATATTGAAAATTGCATCGGCTTGTCCGTTTTTCGTTTTTTGATTTTAACTTTGACGTATCAATGTTAAGTTCGCACGTGGACGGGTTATAATGTCACTTCCGGTATGACGAGTAGAACAGAAAACGCAAATCGTGTCGTATAAGAGGTGTGGAGCGTGAGAGGCATGTGGCCCACCAGGCCATCCTCGGGAGCCAGTGTATTGATCGATTTTTTAGGGTATCTATGCATTGCCTTGGTTAGTTGCCCACGGTAGTTCTGGATAAAACAAAGATCGAGGGGTATCCTCTAAATCAAACCAATTATTGAACAGGCTCAGCAAGCTCATTACGCCAAACTACTAGCTGCAATGTTTGAGATGTGACATCGCTGGCATAATTTTGATGTCAGGCTGAAATCGTCATCGAGAGTCAAAGCAAAAACCGCCGGCTTGGGATACCGACATGCTAATTCAAAATAACCTCGGGGGATGAAATGTTCGAGATTGAGGCAAGGACTCAAAAACTCACTCGAATCACCAAAAATGTCCGGGTAAACCCTGTGAGAGGATTCACGATTTACCTGGACTTGTGAGGATGCACCAGACAGGTCTGGATAGGTGGCATCCCGCAGTTGTCATTGGTTATTGGCATTGAGGCCTAAGCCAATCAGGACACAGTCTTAGATTTTCTCATTTCTAAAAATAGATGTTTAGAGCGCTACAGAAGCGAACAGCATGCATGCACACAACCGCTATTTGTTATTGATTTGATATATAGTATTCATAAAGATACCAACAAAGATTTAATACCAATAAGAGTAAGCATCGCGGTGATGGGCCGCGAAATCCGTATATGGCCAGCGTTCCGTAAACCACCATTTCAAACAAGCACACAAACGTCACGTTTGATGCCAGACGTCTGACTGCTTCAACGCTTCAGGTCCAATCTTCACTCTCTATTTTTGAGACCTGGATCGTTGGAGCGTTCACATGCCTGTCAACGTTCAGCGTCAAAAACCCTTCAACGCTTTAAGTGCGGGTGTCAAAAGCTTCAACGCATCGACGCGGGAAGTTCCTTTTGGGGTTATGATTAGGGTACCCACGTATTTAATATTTTACTCTACTTTAATGAAACTCATATGTGTATCAACCCTGTTTTTCTCCATATAATGCTTCACACCTACTGCACGAATGCCTACTGACTTCTGGGCATGCGCAGTTGGCCCATTATAATCTAGCTCGAATGCCTGGCTCCAGGGATCTATAGTGTGGTGACACTCCCATATCTTTCTCCCTACTGGCTTTCCATATTGTGCTCCACACCTGCCTAAACAATTCGATTTGCGCTTTCCATACCACTCCGCGGACCGAAAGTGACATCATAAGCCTTGCGCGTGCGCAGTTAACATTGATGTGTCAAAGTTAAAATCAAAAAACGAAAAACGGACAAGTCGAGGCAATTTTCAATATTTGATTTTCATTTTTGCGCAAAGTAAAAGGAAAAACGAAAATTGAAAATTGAATGTCAAATTTCAATTTTTGTTTCTGAGAAACCGAAAACGAAAAACGAAAATTGAAAATTGACGGTCAAATTTCAATTTTTGATTTTGAGAAACCAAAAACAAAAAACGAAAATTGAATTGTGCAAGGTTACACGGACCATGGATGGATGGACTGAACGAATACACAGAATTAATTTATCGGAAATTACAAACTCCCGCACAGGAAATAAAATGCGCATGCATCGATAACGCACACGATTGGTAATGAATGCCTATAGTATTTCTATATAGATTGCATGGCATTCCAGAGCGCAAAATTTACGCCTCTGCCCCAAATACCAGTGAATTGTTAAACAGTGTACTTAATCTCGATCTGCGCCATTGTGAATATAACCAGATGTATATGCAGACATTAAAAAAATGATAATTTGACAGACTGTTCACGGTCGATACTTCATGTAGTAACTATATTGTCCTTTGTCTTTGTGTCGTTGAAAAGGCACAGGTCTAGACACATTGTTGTCCCCAGACTTGGCTACCCCTGTTGGCTGACCTGTATCTGTTCTCTTATGAATATGACTATATGCAGGCGCTTTCAAAAACCGATTCATTCAAAGCCCGTTCCTTCTCATTCACCAAACGCTATATAGACGATCTTCTCGCTGTGGATAATCGCTATATAAATGACGCAGTGAAGGATATATATCCACCACTGGATTTGAAGGAAACTACAGATAGCCCTACAGGCACATCTTATTTAGATCTCTATCTCTATAAAAATGAAGCGGGCATTCTCTCTCGTCGACTTTATGACAAAAGAGATGATTACAATTTCGACATCGTAAACTATCCCTTTCTGGATAGTAATATTCCAGTGGACCTGCATATGGCGTATACATATCTCGCTTAGTAGCATTTGCTAGATCCTGTGTTAAATGTGATGATTTTAATCAACGTCACAAAACATTGTTACAGAAACTTATAAAACAGGGCTATTCCACCAAACGCCTCCACTCAAAGTTTTCAAATTTGGCGATACATATCGCATGCTGATAAAAAAATACGAACGTAGCGTGCAAGATCTATGGCGCTACGTTTCGTAACTTGTGTCTAATTCCGCTTAACCTGGGGCTAGGGGCCGTATGAACCCATGTACTTCAAGATCCTCATGGTAGTCATATGAACAGTCACAATCAAAGCGTGGCTGAGATACATCATTCTTTAGATGACGATTTTACAACGAATTATGGATTAAGAATACTGATCAGCGATACGGATTTGATACTTTTGGAACATCATGATGTCTTACCGGCATCATTGAAAACTGTTGACCGCTTCTCTCTTGCAGGAAACAAGCCTATGTTTATGTATACTATGATTGTCTTTTTGAATTTGGTGCTAATGCTGTTGTATGGAATATGGAATAGGTCTTTGGATTATGGACGCGGATATTCTCTAATGGACGACGGCTGAATTATGGATGACGGACTAGACGCTTAATTGTATGCATTATCTCGTGATTCTTACATAAAGTATGAACCCTGTTCACCAAACGCTATATAGACGATATTATCGCTTTGGTAATCTGAATAGGTGACTCTGTGACGAATACATGGGTATTAATTAAACGTAACATTAAAAGAGTGGTGGAAAACGATGCTTGCGTACTGACAAGAAGTTATATGATCCTACAGACAAATCTACTGAGTGCATATTCCTACAAACATTACAAGGACAATACGAAGCTGCGCATCTGAAAACCCCTCGGCTCTGGGCGCCAGCCATTCATAATGTATTCAATTTGAACCAAGACTTCAGCAACACCAAGTAGTCAAGTAACAAATATACAGATTATGAAAATTTTTGCAATTAGAAAGGGCCTCTAAGGTTTCCGTCCAATCAGAGAAACCGGTATTCATTCATTACATAAGAGTCTTGATGCATCGATGATGTATACCAAATTTTACATCGAGCATTTGAAAGTTATCAGAGATAGAGATCATAATGATTTCGCATAAATTAAAGACGGCCGTCCATCCTTCCCACCACTCAGAGGAACTGATGTGGTTATTCGTTGCAAGTCTCTTGATACATGGATGCTGTATACCAAGTTTCATGTAGAACACTGAAATGGTATCCAAGATATACATCATTAAAGATTTTGCATAAATTAAAGATGGCCACCAAGGTTTCCGCCCAATCAGAAAAACGAGAACTGTCATTTATCGTAAGTCTATTGATGTATCGATGATGTATACCAAATTTTACATCGAGCACTTGAACAGTATCAGAGATAGAGATCATTAATGATTTCGCATAAATTAAATATGGCCGCCCATCCTTCCCGCCACTCAGAGGAACTGATGTGGTTATTCATTGGAAGTCTCTTGATACATCGATGATGTAAACCAAGTTTCATATAGAACAATGAAATGGTATCAAAGATATACATCATTAAAGATTTTGCATAAATTAAAGACGGCCACCAAGGTTTCCACCCAATCAGAAAGACCAGAACTGTCATTTATCGTAAGTCTATTGATGCATCGATGATGTATACAAAATTGTACATCCAGTACTTGAACGGTATCAGAGCTGGAGATCATTAATGATTTCGCATAAATTAAAGATGGCCACCCATCCTTCCCACAACTCAGAGGAACTGATGTGGTTATACATTGCAGGTCTCTTGATAATTCGATGATGTATACCAAGTTTCGTATAAAACACTTCAATGGTATCAGAGATATATATCATTAAAGAGTTTGCATAAATTAAAAATGGCCGCCAAGGTTTCCACCGAATCAGGGAAACTGGTTTGGTCATTCCTTTGAATTTTCTTGATGCATCGATGATCTAGACCAAGTTTCACACTGAACATTGAAATGGTACCTGAGATACACAAGATTGATGGTTTTGCATAAATTAAATATGGCCGCCAAAGTTTTCAACCAATCGGATCCAGATTCAATAGGGTTCTGGGTCATGAGCATATGGATGTGCAGTACAAGTTTAGCGTGCCTAGGGTAAGTCGTTCTAAAGATATCTTGGTAACGAGAAAGCTGTGATGGTTTCGCATAAATTAAAGATGGCCGCCAAAATTCAATAGGGTTCTGGGTTACGGGCATATAGATGTACACTGCAAGTTTGGTGTGCCTAGGGTAAGTCATTCTAAAGATATCTTGGTAACGAGAAAGGTGTGACGGACAGACGGACGGACGGACGTACATGACGACGACAATACCCTTCGGCCAAATTTTGGCCGAGGGGTAAAAAGTGATCCCTGTGATGATTTCTCTCTCAGACACGCTTTTATTGTATCTGTTCATGTGAACATCTTGAATGACTTGACCACACGACGTCCCCTGGCATCGGTCTGAGTGCTATTAGATCAAATATTCAAGAGCCCTATCAAGTGATCTGTAGGAAATGGTATATCCACCTTCACTGGGTCAAAGAAAACAGCCAATCGGTCAAATCATATTTAGACATAAACCTCTAGATAATAAAAAAAACCTTACCATCTCTCGACAGGAGAGACGATTACAATCTTGACATTGCTAACTATCCTCTTTATATGAAGGTAACATCATGAAAAGCCCTGTATAGGGCAAATACATATCTAGGAACATTTACTGACGCTTTGAATAATGCAATGATTTCAGTCAAAGTGACAAAACATTATCACAGAAACTGGTTCGACACGTGTTTAGCACAAAGCGCCTTCGACAAATGTATGTAGGTTTATTGTTTTGCTGGGAAATTTAAGCCGTACGACGTCGGGCATTACATCTTAGTTTTTGGGGTATTCTTGCATTTACCAGGTCTACTCCATCGGACGACCACGGTTGTCATCAGATGAGTTATTTGTTTGACGTGATCTGTCATCACAGCTCTCGAGCTAGCGTATCTAATTTCATTGAAGCCGGTGCTATAGGACGTGTGGATAAAAGTGCGGCTGAGATACTAAGGCTACGTCCGAGAATCCACGGTAATCTCGGGTCTGAATGTGAGGTGGCAATAGAAGCTTTGCTGTAGACTCATACGGTTACTGTTTAGTCGCCAAACGCCCTCAATTTTTCTCACCTCTTGCATATCGCTCCAATTTGCTCAATGTTTCTAGGTAATAGAATTAGTGATTACAATGTACGACCGTGGTGATCACTATCGTTGGCGCTACGTTTCGTATGACTTGTCTAATTTCGCTTAACTCAGTGCTAAGAGCTGTGCGAGCAATGTCCTCGTGGGTATTCGTGGGAACAATGTCCTCGTGGGTAGAACAATGTCCTCGTGGGTACAAAGTCATGTGACTCTGTCAGTATGTCGGACCCTATTCCCACTTCCCTTATATACGTTGTAATTTGTTAAGAACACCCAACAAGCAAAGTGTGATTGAAATTGAAATTCATTTGAATGAACGGATACTGTCAGTGATATGGAATTGACGATATAACCACATCAGGATATCATGCCAGCATCGCTGAAAAGTCCTGGTCAATTTTCTCTTGCAAGCATCTAGCTTGTGTTCATATATAAGTATATTTATGCCTGTTTTGAGTTTGGTACTGATTGTATCCTCTGAACAAGATATTTCGAGTCTGGACGTGGTAATTCTTTATGGCCGACGTTTGATCACTGAATGTCGCATCTCACGATTGTAATAAAATTGCTATAAACCACCATCATTTGTATTAATTATTCATAATGACAAATGCATCAACGTTAGAAATAGGCAATTACAGCATACGCGAGAGGTGTTCTAATGTTGACATTGGCGATTAGCTAGACTGATTTCAGACCGTAAACAGATCAACTGATGGGTCAACAGACTACAGTTCTACTAACCATAGGCAGTCATTGATTTGGTTTGGTTCGGCAGACTACTGGGCAGAATCTTCGGGGTGCAGATAGATACAGTAACAGGAATGACTCATTGCGGATTGCCATAGTGGATATTTTCTCAAAGAAATCAGACGCCTGTTTTTGACTAAGTGTGTGTGAGTCAGTATCTTAGGCCTTTGGGTTATAATTGGATACTGGTCTGAAACTGACTAAGAATGATCGATATGGCAATATCCAAACGGTAAATATACGTTCACGTAATTCTATGAATGTAGCCCTGTGACAAGCCAGCAAAACAACACACGTGTCTATTTGAATAAATCACCGGATACGACAGATTGTAACAGACATCATCCGAACGCATGGCACGATCATACGTAGGAACTTCTGCTCGTAGCCATGCGGTAACGGGTGCTATCTGTGTAATAGGGCGTTTCCCAAATGGTCACATCCGACTGGTCCCGTTACATCGGACATCGGTGCAATCACATTCATACAACGAAGACACACCTTCAGAAAGCGATCGATTGAAATGATCCCATGGTGGGCCTCGAAGTGCCCCCATCACAAAATAAAAAGCATATCATTTTCCTGTGGTCTGCCGCCGATTTTATGTTGTTTTCAAATATGTTAGGCCGTTTGTAATATGATTTTTCTTAAGATAAACAAAGAAGCATGCTCCACTAGAGTGAGAAATAAAATAGCTAATTCGCACAACTTCGTTTTGGTCTCGCGTAGACTCCCCCCAGTCTTGCGCCTCGTGAAACTGACACGTCTGCACGTCTGAGAAATATTTGAATACAGATAATTTCATTGGCTCGTTTAAATGGGGCCGACATTTGACCTCATGCTTTGGGAACAACTTTCGAACTGGATTATCTCCCTCTAGATAGATGGCGCCGTGTGAAATACATGCCGAATCACAGCGGTAATCTAAGGGTAGTTTTAAGTGAAACGTGAAATGCCCTTAGCAAGCTAAGATGGTAACGGAGAAGGTAATCAAAGTCTATAAGTCTAATTGTTTAAGTTTCTGGACGAGGTCCATCTTAAGAAATATTTAGAAAAAAGAAAAACTACTTAAATCCTTCATGATGGAACGTACGTCATTTTTGATATTTCATACTGATCGATCATTAACTACATTAGCTGTGAGGTATGCCAATATGCATATATGCCCCACTTTCATTCATCACAGGTTCACGGAATGATCAATTCGTTTCCGAAGTAAATTTCATTTGGCTGAAGATATTTCTTTGTTTTCATTAAAGTATGCGTTGAATATTTACTAGCCATACATCGGCAAACAAGATGCCCAACATAAATCACGCCATTCTGTTATCACTCCAATGTGTTAAATGCGCTGGCTACAAGGCAACAAAATTCGATTCCATCCCAGTCTCCAGGCATCTGCTATAATAAATCTTACATCACGAGATGACTTATTGTAATATATCTAAGGCCACGTCTCAGACAGGATTGAATGTGGAGATATGTACTTTACCGATAAGAGATAAGATGGAACTGCGTTATTTATCAAAGAGTATTACCTTAGGACATTTGTAGACAGAGTTGGATTATGTCTGCCCGATGCAAATTCATCAGACGCCCATGTTGAAGCCTGATCGGAAGATACATATATGTAAAATTTCGCCTACACTACTTTAGTATAACATAGTTGATGATATTCCTCTAGCTAAAACTGTTTTGATGGATGTCAAACACAGGTTTAACTTGAGGTGCAACGTAATAAATAAGACGACACGTGAGTATCCTTAATAAGACTTCCTCTTAAACCAAATCCTAAATTTAAATTACGTGTCCAGTACAAGTATAGCCATCATATCCGGCATTTACTATACTGCCGTCGTCCACGGAAGAACTTTGGAGTCAATAATTCCAAACATGCATAATCTTGAAGAACACATGATGGGTTCCTGCAATAGTGAGACGATAAAAGAAAATATAATCAAATCCTTATTATCAAGGGTTAAACTCCTTAACTATCGCACCTTGAAATTACAATACATATAAGGGAAGTGGGAAGAGGTGCCGACATACTGAGTGTCTGCGACAACGAGACTGGCTTCATCTCTGCATGCACCGCGCCATTGATTGGTTCTACCGAGAACTGACTTGTCTTTACCAAACTCTACCCAGGAGCATCGATTTTAACAGCCTAACAATGGAGTGTCTAAGTGGATCCAATTCAATCCAAATGTCTTGTTTCTCTTGGAATAGAACTAAGAAGCCACAAGAGGTTTCGAATTATAGCAGAACGAAGTTAACGTAGTATAACCAGTAATCAACCTTCACACACCTGCTTAAGTGCTTAGTCGTCCAAATTTTGTAGAAGCTAATATAGGCAAACTATATATTCTGATGACCTACCTCATATGAGAACTGCGTGTTTCTGTTGACATCTCACTGCCAGTTTAACATATGGATAACAACTTTGCTATTTGCTTTGCTGATATACTATGGAAACATATACATTGCCCCCCGGCAACACGTCACATACACAAACGTGACCAGCATGTAGCCATAAATACAGCACCCACTATCCACCTGCTTTACCCCGCCCATTATCTATTTGCCAGTGATTCGCAATCACTTGCCTGTTGAGTAACGACAGTAATTAACGATATACTCACACGAGAGATACACGGGTATCATCGCAGCTCGTTAACCGACAGATAATGATTATAGGTTCTCTCTAGGATCCGCAACATGCTCCCTCTATTCAACTTTTGTAATTGACACAGTCTTCGATCTGCTCTGTGTTCAATGAATGAATGAGCTTTGACGAAAAAGCACCAAAACACTCGGTATCTGCCACATGTACTCGGGTCCGTCTATTATATGGTGAAGGGTTTCTCACGTAATTGTCGATTTGAGTTATTACATTCCATAGCGATGTTCAAACTGTTGAATAAAAGGATACGTAAGTGAAGCCTGGAACACTGCCAGAGACCAAATGAGACAAAGAGCACGAGTTGTCTTTGTTCTAGCACAATCTGAGAATGACATGTTTCCTGGTTGGGTGGATATATAATCTTTAGTTGGGATTCCATGCATCCTTCACTGTCCATCACCAGTCTGTCGATATGGACAGGGGACAGGAAATTACAACAGTGTCTTCGAACGTCATCAGTTTTTCCCACCTCTTGCATATCGCTCCAATTTCGAACAATGGTGTTATCATATGAATATGATGTCATGAAATCCGACGTTTGTACTTAAAACATCTCACACCTTTAAATATGGAAATAAGCGCGATATTAAATAAGCCATCAGGAAATGATCCTCTGGGTATAAGTGCCTGGTAGTTCTGGAGTGCAATTCTGTGCATTATCAAATGGATGTATGATGCATCTTCCATTTTCATTTACGTACAGAAATAGTACAAAGTCGAAATGGGGATATGATGACGTACAGACATACGAACATGAGCACTTAAGGGGGCGTCATGCTGACGTACGATGACGTCATGGAGGAATTAAAATGTCACCATGAGATTAAAAAGAAATGTTAAATATTGGCGTATAAATCTGGTCATGCTGATTACTCTCAAGTTGACGTTTCGGGAACTTTTCATGAAAATTTCTCGTACACGAAACATAAAAAGGTAAAGTATTAAAATGATCCCGTCCTATCGACTGAGACGGTTGATCGATATTGATACCCGTAACTATCGATTTCTCCTTTGAAATGAGAATCTCCATTTTGTCTTCCCGGTTCGGTCTCGAAGGTCAAACCAATCGAATACCAACTCGGTCAATCTCGAAAAACTGGACTTATTACCAACGAATTACATATCCATCTCGATCGAAAGCTTCCATTCGACATCAGTCCGACTTGTTCTTATAGGCATCAAGACTCCGTCACGATTGAATGGACGAGAGTATTACGCACTAATTGCACAAGCTCAGTTTAACCCTACCAGGCCTGGGTGGGGGGAGGCGCATTATAGTTCCCCCAGCAAACTTTCTACCCAATCTCCGGAATGACAAAAACCTGAGAGCTGATACTCCGAGACTTTGCAGTTTATCACAGTGGGGTCATTTTGAGCCCATTTGCATAATCCCAGACCAGCGGATCATGAGTAAATTCCAAATGGCGACCATGTGGGGTATCAGAAAAGTTATGTTTTCGCCATTTTCCCGGAAAATTCCTGCTTTTCTGCCTGGAAAAGTGGCAAAAGCTATCTTATTTTACATCAGATCGTTATTTACTAATTTATCATGCAGTTTTTGCGAAGAAAACGCATAAAGAAAAAAAAATCGAAAAATCTGATCGAAAAATCGTACAAAAATGCCTTTTTGAAATGACGTCAATGGGACGTCATCATAGTGCCCATCTTGGATTGTTTTTACATTTTCTAGTGAAGCTTGACCTAGGGGCAGAGTGTGGTAATTGTCAGCTCTCTACCCTAAGAAAAATATTTGGTTGGGGGTTGGGACGAAAATTATGCTTCCCCCACCCCAGGCCTGGACAGATCCCAAATCGCCCAAGCCAGTTATGCTTCATATGGTCCATAAAATGTACAATAAAAATGCTCGAATAATTATTTAGAGAAATATATATATATATGCATGCATGTTGTGAGGCCCCAGTGTTGGCGGCCCTGACATCAGATCCTACTGATATTTGATCTTTGTCCATTGATTTTATCGTTGAAAATCGATAAAAAATGTGGTAACTGAACTACAAGCGTCTGGTCCGTCATTCATAATTCAGCCGTCGTCCATTAGAGAATATCCGCGTCCATAATCCAAAGACCTATCCCATATTCCATATAACAGTATTAGCACCAAATTCAAAAAGACAATCATAGTATACATAAACATAAACTTGTTTCCTGCAAGAGAGAAGCGGTCAACAGTTTTCAATGATGTCGGCAAGACATCATGATGTTCCAAAAATATCAAATCCGTATCGCTGATCAGTATTCTTAATCCATAATATTCGTTGTAAAGTCGTCATCTAAAGAATGATGTATCTCAGTCACGCTTTGATTGTGACTGTTCATATGAGCACAATGAGGATACTGAATTACATGGGTTCATACGGCCCCTAGCTCCGGGTTAAGCGGAATTAGAAACGTTAACGCCATAGATCTTGCACGCTACGCTCGTATTTTGCTATCAGCATGCGATATGTATCGCCAAATTTGAGAAACTTTGAGTGGAGGCGCTTGGTGGTGTAGCCCTGTTTTATAAGTTTCTGCAACAATGTTTGTGACGTTGATTAAAATCGTCACATTTAACACAGGATCTAGCAAATGCTACTAGGCGTGATATGTATACGCCATATGCAGGTCCAACTGGAATATTACTGTCCAGAAAGGGATAGTTTACGATGTCGAAATTGTAATCATCTCTTTTGTTATACAGTCGACGAGAGAGAAGGCCCGCTTCATTTTTATAGAGATCTAGGTCTAAATATGATGTGCCTGTAGGGTTATCTGTAGTTTCCTTCAAATCCAGTGAAGGTGGATATATATCCTGCGTCATTTACATAGAGATTATCCTCAGCGAGAAGATCGTCCATATAGCGCTTGGTGAATGAGAAGGAACGGACTTTAAATGGGTCGGTTTTTAAAAGCGCCTGCATATAGTCATATATAGAACAGATATAGGTCAGCCAACAGGGGCGCACAATTAGTATATAAGGCATATAATCTTGATATATTAGCAAAGGACGAACGGTAACTTTTTTCATAATTGGCTGCATGCTGATTGACCCCAAATACGGTAAACGGAAGTAGCGATCTCGATGAGAGCAAGAAGGAAGACGTGTCGGATAACAAGAGAGCTTCACATGTCAATGAATGTCTAATGGCCTGTAGAGATTTATGGGTTGTGTTTATCTTCCGTGTTAAACTCTGGGTTATGTTGCCCTGTCAAGTACTTTGCACAATAAGATCTCATCTCTAGTTTCGGATAATAATCGCCTCTTAAACATCACTAGGGACACAAAATATCGCAAAACCATTAGTTTTATTAGTCTGTTGCCGCTAACACCTCGCGATATGGGCTCTATCGGAAGACTAGGAACAAATAGGCGCAATGTTAGTTCCGTTGGGGTCTAGAGCGAATGTACCGTAATTGTTTCCATCATCGGTGTTCGAGTTAGGTGCAGGATTGGCTTTTTCTTAGATACTTTTCAAATTTCCTATGCTTTAACATGGTGCTAAATAGCATACTTGGCAATATTGTGCAGATAGTTTTGCTAAACTTCGCAGTAGGCAGAAAAGTGGGTTACTTTAATAGCATATATATTCAATATTTAGCACTTTTATAATCTAGTCTAATTAGAATATATTCGCATTAAAATATCTGTAACATCGTGTCGAAGAAAGGACTATATTCAATATTTAGCACCTTTATAATATTATCTAATTAGAATAGATTCGCACATAAATATGTAGCTGACGTCTGAGAACAGACAATATATTGAATATTTAGCACTTTGATAATATCATCTAATTAGAAGAGATTCGCAGTTAAATATCTAGCTGGCGTCCGAGAAAGACAATATATTCAATATTTAGCACCTTTATAATATCATCTAATTAGAAAAGATTCGCACTTAAATATGTAGCTGGCGTCTGGGAAAGACAATATATTCAATATTTAGCACTCTTATAATCTATACTAAATAGAAGAGATTCGCAGTTAAATTTCCAAGAGCCTTTTCGGAGAAATGACAATATATTCAATATTCAGCACCATTATAATATCATCTAATTAGAATATATTCACATTTAAATATGTAGGTGACGTTTGAGAACAGGCAATATATTGAATATTTAGCACTTTGGTAATATCATCTAATTAGAAGAGATTCGCAATTAAATATCTATCTGGCGTCTGGAAAAAGACAATATATTCAATATTTAGCACCTTTATAATATCATATAATTAGAAAGGATTCGCACTCAAATATGTAGCTGGCGTCTGGTAAAAGACAATATATTCAATATTTAGCACGTTTATAATCTATACTAAATAGAAGAGATTCGCAGATAAATATCCACAAGATCCTTTTCGGAGAAAAGACAATATATTCAATATTTAGCACTTTTATAATCTAATATAATTAGAAGAGATTCGCATTAAAATATCTGTAACACCGTGTCGGAGAAAGGACAATATATTCAATATTTAGCACCATTGTAATATCATCTAATTAGAATATATTCGCATTTAAATATGTAGGCGACGTTTGAGAACAGACAATATATTGAATATTTAGCACTTTGGTAATATCATCTAATTAGAAAAGATTCGCAATTAAATATCTATCTGGCGTCTGGAAAAAGACAATATATTCAATATTTAGCACCTTTATAATATCATATAATTAGAAAAGATTCGCACTCAAATATGTAGCTGGCGTCTGGTAAAAGACAATATATTCAATATTTAGCACCTTTATAATCTATACTAAATAGAAGAGATTCGCAGATAAATATCCACAAGACCCTTTTCGGAGAAAAGACAATATATTCAATATTTAGCACTTTTATAATCTAATATAATTAGAAGAGATTCGCATTAAAATATCTGTAACACCGTGTCGGAGAAAGGACAATATATTGAATATTTAGCACTTTGATATTATCATCTAATTATAAGAGATTCGCAGTTAAATATCCATCTGGCGTCTGGGGAAAGACAATATATTCAATATTTAGCACCTTTATAATATCAGATATTTAGAAAAGATTCGCACTTAAATATGTAGCTGGCGTCTGGGAAAGACAATATATTCAATATTTAGCACTTTTATAATCTATACTAAATATAAGAGATTCGCAGTTAAATATTCACAAGAGTCTTTTCGGAGAAAAGACAATATATTCAATATTTAGCACTTTTATAATCTACTCTAATTAGAAGAGATTCGCATTAAAATATATGTAGCGCCGTGTCGGAGAAAGGACAATATATTCAATATTTAGCACCTTTATAATATCATCTAATTAGAATATAATTTGATTGTTGCAATCAAGTACCAAAGGAAGATGTTGTTTTTGGCGTTTTGTTTCTTTCGAAATTACAATGAAAGGGACCGACTGTGTCCGAAACACCTTCGGTCATCGTTGAGTGATTGGTTTGTTGTGCCAGTAAGTCTGAATACATGTCAGCTGTCTGCATCAGTGAGGTTGCCTTTATATCGCCCGTACTGTAGGCACTAATCAAGCATCGTCTTAAACAGCCTATATACCAGCACATGCGCATTGTTTAACCAGGAAGAACGATAGAATAATCCGTTAATGTCTGAGTGGAGTTGCACAGACCACAAATGAAAATGTACTTGCGACTGTCTTAAAAATCCTTACATAACAGCGCATGCGCGTTGTTTAACCAGGAAGAACGATAGAACAACCCCTGTTATTGCCAGAGGAGTTGCACAGACCAGCAAATAAGGTATAGGACTGGCCTTAACTTCCTTATTCACCAGTCCATGCAAGATTGAAAATATGTAGCATTTGTGCTAATTATACAATATATTTTCTTTAAGGAGAGGCAATCGGGCAATTTGGAGCTGCGGTTTAGAAGAAATATTCAATATTATCATGGCTGCAATATAGAAGAAATATTCAATATTTAGCATTTGTGCTAATTATACAATATATTTTCTTTCGGGAGAGGCAGTCCGACAATTTGCGCTTGCGAGTTATCATAAATATTGAATATTTCTTCTGGCTGCAATTTAGAAATAAATATTCAATATTTAGCATTTGTGCTAATTATACAATATATTTCCTTTGGGAACAGGCAAGTCAAAGTGCTAACTAGCAGTAATCCTAGAAATTATCTTCAAAGTAGCACACCCCTTTCTAAATATCACTGATTTTAGAAACTATTTGCGAAGTAGCAGATCTGCTAAATAGCATGCGAGACAATAATAACCATTCCTGCACCTTAATGCGGTGTTCTATATCGGTTAATTTCCTGGTATTTACATATATTGTGAAGAACAATCAGACGGTGTCAACACTTTCACTCAAACCCAGCATAGAGCCGTACTGATGAGTCTTCTAATTCAAAGTGCACAGGATATTTCAAATGCATTAGGGTATAAAATGAAAAGCCATGAAGTCTGCAGAAGAGAGCATTTCCACGAACGTACACAAATATGTATGATTTTCAATTCTATTTCAGACTAATGTCTTTTTCTGGCATTAAAAGCTAACCCATCAATGGTAATGTATTTTAATAGTAGGGACCGACATAGCTAATTACAACACATATAAGGGAAGTGGGAAGAGGTGCTGACATACTGACAGAGAGTCACACATAAGCTGTTAGTGAAACGAGAGTTGTCCGACTTGTACGCCTACAGAAAATGACAGTTACTGGACTTTTGAAAAGACTATGGACGAAAGATTATATATCCATCCAATTTTACTGTAAATGTTAAATATTGAGAGCACAAGAATGTAACCCTAAAATATAGTGAAACGCTATGTCAGTCTTGGTCAATATGAATTATACGCAATATGGAATGAGCTCCTGCAAAATACTGAAAAAGAAAGTTTACCATACAAATATAGCGATCCATTCTTAGCCAAATAGTGGACAATAAATTTTAAACAATTTCTCAAATTAAACTTTGTTCATCGGCACATAGAAATTAAGTTGAAAAATTGTCAATTCATTGTCAAATATTCGGCTTAAAAAGAATCGCTCTTAACAATATTTGTATGGCAATCTTTCTCTTTATGTATTTTGCAGGAGCTTATTCCTTATTTCGTATAATTAAGACTAACCAAAGTGACAAAGCCTATACAAGTAAAGTTTTCACTATATTGTTGGGTTACCTGCTTGCACAACATTTACACAAATCCATGAACTGATTACACTGCCCATACAATATCATTAATTTCGGACATACGCTTTTCAGCATTTTCCAAAATTCTTCGTAACAACAAAAACAACAACAACAACAACAACACTCGGTTCACTTACACCTTAAATTGGTTACATTTGCACATCACTGAATATATAGCAGTGATTTAAGTCAAGTACATGTATGATCAAGGTGATTAGAAACAGCAGATGTCAGTCAAGCGCATGTATTTTCAAGGTAATTAGAAACAGTACAGATAAAGAAGCTCTAGTAGACATACATGTATCGCAAGCATAGGCATGGGTGTAATATATGCTGTTTGTTGACCAAACTTCTATTGAGTTTGATAGTATACATGTAGTCAAGTCCAAATTTGAGTGTGAATATACGGTGCCTTTGAACAGAACGGGAAAAGATAAGCATAGTTGCATGAGTATATCTAGGTTGAGAACAATTAGACCGAAGAAATCTTGAGTGAGAATCCTTCCCCTGCCCATAGACTGTTCCAGTCCCATTTATTGCTGGTATTACAGGACAAATTATTCTCTCCGTGAGATTACTTCATGTGGACAACTTGTTTCGACAGTAACACGCTTCAAGGTACAGATGCAGCTCCCATATATTACATGAATAAGAGCAAATAGATTTATCAAATTTCACTACAATATCGGTCATTCACATTGGGACATTAATATATACCTATATATGTACATGTAATTGTGGTTTCAGCATATTTTGCATATTCTATATGGTTATATTTCTCATAAAATGAGCTAAGTAACTTACAATTGAATACTGTTATTTTTATGTTCTGCAACACAATTTACTATGAGATAGAACTTTTTGCTGATATGAGCAGCCAATTTCCAATTCACCAAAACGTCTATAAACTGCTGAAATGCTGTCGTGTTGTGACAACTGGAGCACGAACGCGTATCCAATTTCTTGCATATTCTACATGATCACTATAGCAACATTTGGTGAAATTTCAACAACATATTCAAACGAAATATGTCAGAAATATTTTCCAATATTCACTTCTGTAGCGCAACCCAGTTACAAATGAACCAGCAAAACCCTGTGCAACAAATTCCCCAGAGTTTGGGACAGTGCCAATGAAGTCTGAACACAAAAAAATTGATAATATATTCTCGTTCGAGTAACCAATAAAGGTGGAGCAAATGCTACATAAAAAATGTCATTCTGGAGCTCAAAGAAACTAAAATGCTACCTGAAAAAACCCCGAAACTTTCCGCTGAAAAGATCATCCAATTTCAATCCAACTGACGTAAAAGTTCCAATTTTGAGTTGCCCAAAAATAATTCCGTGACCTTTGTGGTCAACTGCCTAACCTGCACGTTCAATGTAGCCAAATTTCAAGGAAATCCTAGAAACAGTTTGAGAGAAAATGTGCCAGAAAGGATTACCAATGTTCCCCACGCAGGCATCATTCAGTGGTAAATGAAATCAGCAACATAACCAGACATATTCCCCAGACCTACAAACGAAGCACATAAAATTTAATAAAAAATAGTCCCTTTTGAACCGGCGACGACAGTGGCGGCTGTGTCGTCGGCGACGGATCCGCTTCTCCGTAATACATAAGTGCATCCAATGGGAATGATATAATAAGAAACCCATGCAGACGTTAAATATCACTGATAGATATAGGAGGACACCCAAGATATGCCTTTCTCGCGAGACAGTCGTGATCGATTTTGATGCTTTCCAATCTATAATCGAAATGCATGTATATCATATGTTCATGCTTTCAAGAACTAATTGCCAATAGACATCATTCTTCACACAGGTCAGTTAACTATAACCCGGACAGATCAAATCAAAGTCGTCGACTCAGAGAGGTTGATAACCTATTAACACCGTCTTTGAAACTGTCATGGTTATGAGAGGTGATGTACTGCATTATAGGGCAGAAGGTTGATCCCGTTTGTAACATATGTAACATTTTTCTCAAAGCCCTATCTATTTCAATCGACCATATGTTTTCTTGATTTTGAACTGACCCGATAAAGTTATGTTGAATGTTCGATAACTCATCACATCACTGGCTTTTGATAAAGCAGTGGTTCAGACACTTTAATCGGCCTTAACAAGTACGCTACGCCCAATATACCTTCTTATAACATTTGAAAACACAATACGGATGGACCTCAACCTTACATTAATAGTATTATGAAAAGCACGTAAAATATACGAGATAGAACGAGTCCCGGAGCATTAGCCTTCATTCTGTTTACGTCATCTTTGCGCATTCGTGTCTTTTCAAGCAACCATATTGGAGATGTTCTGTGTGTTATTACATATCCACGAACAAGGAGAGGCTCTTCATAACAAGAGGGGATTTCTTGAACTTGAATTACTGTTTTTACAAGATGAAAAACATAAACCATATGGAACGAAATGACCGAAGACGACAGTACAACATGACAACTCATAATAAGTGAACAAGCATATTTCGAGAATTTGTAAATGTAAATGAATAGTTTCAAAAAATACCTAGCGAAATATACGGATAAAAAAGGCTGTTGAACCTGAGCGTCAATAATAGTTTATTAAAGCGGACAAAGGAACCTTCTTTAGTTTGTTTACATTACGTGGCCAGGTCTAGATCTTCGAGGCTTATCGCTCTGTGAGCCAGTCAAGACAGATATGGCTAAATGGAAATTTCATTAGCTCCGAAAAACAACAAATAAATTTCCAAGATTTGTTGCCAACCACACTCAGTAATGTAGTATAAATGCTATTGGAAATAAATATCAACCCTGCTTTATAAAATTCAAGGAATCATCCTTATCGAGAGCTGAATGTTGATATATTCTTCTCGATTCGACGATTCGAAGTAGACTTCGGTATTAAATTCAAAGATAAAGATGGCACACAGTGTACAATATTACGGTGGAGTACCGCTGTTGTTTACGGATGTCCTTGGTGTAAAGCCGATATAAAGACGAGTGCACAATTAGGTTGTGAACTCGGACATGCAGTTATGGTGACCAGTTTGTTGAGCTATGAGTTCCATTCACATTTGGATCAGAACAATTTTCTTCCTATTTTCTTATTCTTTCTTTCTAATATTTGACATTTGGATTTATGTATGTTATGTGAAAAAATCTTCAGTGATATTCAGTTAATAAAATATAGAGATAACTGTGTATACACATTTCTGCATTCACTGCTACAACTCGACCCTTATTGTAACCACACTCATAACATGTCCAAGTCACCGTGACTGAATGGGTTTATTTTCATGGGTCAGCAATACTTCCCATGTATAAAAAACGATACATTTTTCTTCAAGTGTATTTCTCTGAACTGTTCTCGTTATATTTAAGAATCATTATAGTTCTCACTATGAACAGCAATGTACCATTCAACAAGTCGAAGTGTGAGTGTTGTCACAAGAATACGCGTTCAGGCCAGACCAGAAAAATATCTGGTTCACAGTTAGAGTGGGTAAAACGCAGGAGTGACTTTGAAGTCAACACTGAGGGAGTATTATGCCCTCAATGTAGGGCTATATACTATGTAGATTTGAAATCTGCGAATGATGAGACCATCGAAGCACCTACAGCCGTTGCCGATGATGACCAGCCCAAGGCGGGGTCAAGTTCCTGTTGTGTCATATATCAGATATTCTACGGCAAGTTCGATTTGCAACATTACAATGACGTAGCTCGTTAAAAGAAGTTACTTTTGAAACAGCAATAATTTCACATAATCGCAAATTATTTAACTAAAACACGGTTGCGAGTTAATATATGATACATTGAGTAATAACTAATCCTTTTGTATTGTTTGAAAATGGGGTAAAACTGGAATTTCGACCGAAACGAATAATTCTGTACGACTGGCCTACAAAAAAGTTACTGTCGAGGAAAACCTGTTCATTTAAAAATAGAACGTACCAAAATAGCACAGAGTCGACTGTGCATTTGACGTCATAAAGAGCAGCTGACCCGGCCTGGACAATAGATATACACACGCCAGTGTCCGAGGGAGTTATTCTCGGGTAACCATCACACATTTTGGTGCTAATGCTGTTATATGAATTAGGTCTTTGAATTCTGGATGCGACAATTCTTCAGCGAACGACGGTTGAATATTGAATGACGGACTAGACGCTTGTATTTAGGCAACTCCAAATAACCAGGAACTTTATGTGTGAGCTTAACTCTTCGTGCATCAGCTTATCCTGTTTACATTTACAACTACAATAATTTAGGTTTATAGTGAGGTGGCTTAGCAAAAAGATCGTGACACGCTGGACCAAAGCACCAAACTTGGCACATCCATTACTTGAGGCATACAGAACAATATCAGAAGGGGTGCCCATCACTTTGGATCATGTGACGCCCTCTGGCCCCCAAAAGGGCATTTAACCCTATCTGGCCTGGGCTTTTTGGGACCTGTCGTGGCCTGGGGGACATTCTCTTATCCCTTGAGCTAGGAGGCTGAAACTTACCACGCTATACCCCTGGGTCAAGCTCTACCAGAAAATGTAAAAAAAATCCAAGATGGCCTCTCTGATGACGTCACAGTAACGTCATTTTTCGATAAAAACGCATTTTTGGTCGATTTTTCGGTCAGATTTTCCGAATTTTTTATTTATGCAATTTCTCCGCAAAAACTGCATGATAAATTAGTAAATATTAATGTGATGTGAAATAAAATAGTTTTCGCCCACTTTTCATCGCGGAAAAGCAGAAATTTTAAAGGAATATGACAAAAACATCAATTTTCTGGTACCCCATGTGGCCGCCATCTTGAATTTACCCATGATCCTCTGCTCGGGGGTTATGCAAATGGGCTCAAAATGACCACAATATGATAAACTATAAAGTCACGGGGTTTCGGCTCTCTGTTTTTTGTCGTTCCGGAGATAGCGCAGAAAGTTTGATAGGGGGGGGGGCATAATGTCCCCCCTCCAGGCCAGGTAGGGTTAAGGGGAAATATTACCAATTAAAAAATAGATAGCTTACCAATATCTTCATTATTTTCATTATCCTTGAGGCTAGGAAGCTAAAACTTGCCACACTATATCTAGGGTTCTAGTGCTACCAGAAAATGTAACAAAATTCAAGATGGTCTCTATGATGATGTCACGGTGACCTCATATTATAAAAATAAGCCATTTTGTCTGATTTTCGGATCGATTTTTCAAACTTTTCCCTTGTGCAATTTTCTTGGATCTGAATCAACCAATAACAATTGAACACAGGATCCTCCCCTTTCAGTATCATTCAGTCTACATGCATAACCGGCATATAATTAGAGTAATGCACGGGTGCTGAACCATGCACATATATATGTAATGGCTCTCAGTGGAATATATTAGATGTAGTTTTAGACACCAGGAAAGCTTCCCTCAGCACCAAACATGCAGTCCCGAGAATACGGTGGATTCTCGGACGTAGCCTTAGTATCTCAACCGCGCATTTATTGTAGCAGTTCATGTGGAGATTATGAAATATCCACACGGCCCCTAGCACCGGCTTAAGCGGAATTAGATACGCTAGCTCGGGTGCTGTGATGACAGATCAGATCAAACAAATAACTCATCGAATGTTAAAGGGTGAGCATTGAGGACGTCTGATGGAGTAAACGCTTCAACATGGGGTAAACCTGGTAAATGCAAGAATAACCCAGAAAAACTAACCTGGCCAGCCTTGAGCATGTCCAGCTTTTTTCCCCCATTTTACGAGATGGAAAGCTGAATCCTCAAGTTTTACATGAAAATAGGGGCGATTGTTTCCTTTTACACAGGCGATTATGTAAACCTAATTGGTTTAGGTGGTTTCAGCCACCCCACTTCGTTCTAAGATAATTTGTCCCTGGTGATCCAAAATAAATAAACGTTGAGAGCTGTAACTTAGCGCAGTTATAGCTTATGATATTGAAGTATAGTGAGCCTGTAGCATAATACTCGGAGCAGAGCATCATTAGGAAATTGAAAATGGATGATATTAGGGTGTAACTGGAAAGTTCTGTTTTCCTCGTATTCCTTCAATATTAAACCTACCTGGCCTGGCCCCCCCCCCCCACCAAATATTCTGCCCTATCTCCGGAACGACAAAAACTGGAGAACTGAAACTCCGGGACTTTATCGTTTATCATACTGGGGTCCTTTTGAGCCTATTTACATCACCCCCGAGCAGAGGATCATGGGTAAATTCAAGATGGCGGCCACGTGGGGTACCAGAAAATTGAGTTTTTTTGTCATATTTCTTCAAAATTTCTGCTTTTCCTCGATGAAAAGTGGACAAAAACTATTTTATTTCATATCACATTAATATTTACTAATTTATCATGCAGTTTTTGCGGAGAAATTGCATACATGGCAGTGTGACTAACGTCACAGGACCTACGAAGTACAGTAGACATTAGGACTCGAACGCGAACTGAACTCTTGGAAATCCCCACCCCCAGTTGAAATCCTGCCTATATTAAGATGGGCACCGTCCAAGTCAGAATCGCCAGTGATTTTCATCAAAAATCACCAGAAATTTTCATCAAAAGTTGGTCAGCTCAGAACTTGTTGGTAACAGTCTCCTAATGCGCCTTTATTCCAAAATAAATAACACTCGCCGATTTAATTTTACAATTTTTTAATTAAAGGAAACAGATTGAATAATATAGGTTCAGTAGATTTCAAGCTTTACGTGTGAAAATACATTTACATCTCTTTAATGGTTTTCAGTGCCCTTGTACAGGATCAAAACAACTTTTTGAATCACATTATTTTCCCAACAATACAACAAATTTTTATATATAGTACTATAGTAGAAAGGTAGCATTTATGTAGTTTACGGTAATTCAACTCAAGACCAACACCTTCTATGCACAAGATAATAATGATTCTATGTCATTCTCCTGAGCATAACCGGTACAAAGACGAATAAATAGCGTCTCTACATCACGTTGTTATCTAGATATATGAGACAACACATTTTGGGCATTGGCAATCTGATGAATGTACTATTCCGGTTTTCTTGTTTCACATTATATTCTATGGCGGTTGATCGATGATTTTCTTCATTGATAAACGTTAAACCACCTAGCTTTAACTAATTCTGCTAGGCTGTCTTCATTCAGACTGTACAGCCTACACAGTCCACAGAAAATACACCGCACATTCTTGTACTCCCAGCCTTATCCCATTTGATGGCAAGTTTATGGGGCTGTTTAATGTCTAAGCTAGGAAATGTTCCAGGGTAGTGGGCAGGCATGCAATAATATACTATATCTGCTATACAGGACACCGACCACTGTAACTTGATGTGACAAGCAGCAGAGTAGAAACCGGCCTTATCTCAGTGGGCTTGGATATAAATCACTGTTAAAAACCACAAGGCTGGGATGGAGCCTCTCTCTGTGTTTGTTCCAAGGACAAGCCTTAATGACTTTTAAATCCACTGATAAGGAGGTCCCATGGCTTCATGGTCATAAAAGGAACATGATACTGTTAAAGGCCACATGGATGGTATGCATTTATAACAATATACTGAAGTGTTAATTATAAATCTAATTTTAATCAGAATTATTTCAGATCAGAACTTGCTGATAACAATGCCCTAATGCACGTTCATGCCAAAAATCAAGGTTCTAATGTCAACGGTTCTCCTTATTTTGCCGACGAAAGGATTCGGATGGACTGACTCACTCACTCATTACCGGACAATTTGCGATCTGTAGCCTACTTCGTAGGAAAATAAAAAAAAATCGAAAAATATGACCGAAAAATCGTCAGGAAAATGGCTTATTCTTGGAAAATGTTGTCATCATGGCTGCCATCTTGGATTTTGTGACATTTTTCTGGTAGGGTTTGAACCAGTGATACGGTGTGGCAAGTTTCAGCTTCCCAGCCTTGAGGATAATAAAAATAACGAAGCTGTTGGGAGGCTAACTATTCTTTGAATAGCAATATTGCCCCTCAGATGCCCTTTTGGGGACCAGAGGACATCACAGAGCCCAGAGCAACGGGCACCCCTTCTGATATTGTTCTATATGTCTCAAGTGATGGGTGTGCCAAGTTTGGTGCTTTGGTCCAGCGTGTCACGATAGTAGTAGTGTCTACTGATTTAAAGTTCCATTGACCCCTTTGCACTTAAACTTGAGGCGTTGGCGCTGGAGATTGGAAAGGGACCTCTGCCAGAGTTTGGCCGCCATCTTGAATTTGGTAAAAAAACTTGACCAATGTGGCAGCGGTTTATTCTGTTGAATTCGGATACAAGGTCACGTGACCTTTGTATTCCTCCGCGGTGATTCGGTCATATCTGGCGGTGATGCGGTCGCCGGAAAAAGCTTCCGCGGAGAAAAAGTAGTCCCTAGATAGAATGGTCCGATGGGGTCGAGTGAGGTATCAAAATGAAGCTTAGGGGAGGGGGCATCTGATGGGCTGGGTGCGGGGTTGAAATAGCAGCATTATGCGCATGCGCGGTGGCCCAAGGGTATGAAAATAGACGTTTTGGCATCTAGGGGAGCCACGAATGGTCCGATGGAGTTCAGTGAGGTATCAATGTGAAGCACACGTGAGGGGGCATCCAGTCATGGATAGGTGCATGTAAAATTAGGATTTTTCCCCTAAAATATAAAAACGGAACACGGACTTTACCCTTAAAATAGAGGAAAACACCTATCAACCCTAGACAAAAGGGCTAATATCGGTCCCCGGGCTTATTGGGACCTGCCTATCAAGTCAATGGGGTGGATGCATGTAAAACTTTCTCCAGAAAAAAGCGGAAAGCGGACTTTACCCCTAAAATAGGGGAAAACACCTATGAACCCTATCTCAATTCCGGAGCTCCGAGAGCTCCCGAGCTCCGAGTTCCAAGAGCTCCGGAGCTCCGAGCTCCAAGAGCTCCGGAGCTCCGACGCCACCACCGGGCGTTGACGGGCGTTGCTACAAGAGAACTCGGAGCTCCGACTCGGAGCTCCGGAGCTCCGAGTTCCATGAGCTCCGGAGCTCCAAGAGCTCCGGAGCGCCGAGTTCCAAGAGCCCAAGAGCTCCGGAGCTCCGGAGCTCCGAGTTCCAAGAGCTCCGGAGCTCCGAGTTCCAAGAGCTCCGGAGCTCCGAGTTCCATGAGCTCCGGAGCTCCAAGAGCTCCGAAGCGCCGAGTTCCAAGAGCCCAAGAGCTCCGGAGCGCTTGGAAAAAGGCTCCAAGAGCTTCAAGAGATCCGGAGCTGGAGCACCGAGTTTCAAGAGCTACGGAGCTCCAAGAGCTCCACGAGCTCCACCCCACGGGAGCTACCACCACCACCGGGCGTTGACATCGCGAGCTCGGAGCTCTTGCATATAAACACACATGCATCTGTGAAAGCTTCATTATACGCCTGGTGTCCGTGGAGACGAGAGCCACGGTTTACGCATGTCACTTGTGTCATTTTCCACGCCATTTAATCTACGTAGACATATACAGCGAAGCCATCTCAAGGAACGGAGTCCCGATAACGTGCAAATTCAAAGTACGCGCGAGGAACGATCAACACCTACGTCACACACGACAGTATTGGATCATCCTTATACGATGACGGTGAGCGGCCCTACGGGGTGTGGAAAGACGTCCTGGGTGATGACGTTCTTAGAGGAAGGTGTGGCATCCCCAGCTCCGACACGCGTTGTATGGTGTTATAGCCAGTGGCAGCCCGCCTACGAAACTACGCGATTACAGAATGTGAGCTTCGTCCCAGGAATTCCTCACGACATAGACGAACCGTATTACTTCGATTCCGAGCAGACCAACGTGGTAGTGCTCGATGATCTGATGAGTGCGGCCAAGGACAATACGAAAATCGCCGACCTATTCACCAAAGGGTCCCATCATCGCAATCTGTCCGTCATCTATTTGACTCAGAATCTCTTTCCTCAAGGGAAGGCGTCCAGAGATATTGCCTTGAACTGCCAATACTTTGTGTTGTTCTCCAACCCCATCGACAGAGCTCAAATCCGTGTGTTTGGTAGTCGAATTTATCCCCAGAACATCGACCATTTCATGCGGGCGTTTCAAGGAGCGACAAGTCGTCCCTACGGCTACCTGTTCGTAGATTTAAAGGCCCATACCCCCGAAGATTTTCGGCTGACGACCCACCTGTTACCCAGCGAGGGATCACCGCAGCCTCTACACCATCTACCGAGTCCACATCTGGCACAGCAGCAACCCGCTCCCGTACAACAGGTCCCCTTCATACCATTAGTCCCCGAATACCACCCAACCGTGAAAGACCCACCCGTGCCCGTACAAGGGAATGAACATAATGTGAACTCGATGCTATGGAAGGATTTGTTCACAGAAAGAATGGACGCCGAGCTGGGGGAGATGTTGGAGGCCACAGGAAACAAGTTTCTCCGCAAAGGGTATTCGAAAGAGGAAGCCGCAATGTTAGCCCATAATACTTTGGCACCCAGACTACGACGGGCTTTACGTCAGCAGTATGGCGACCTCTTGACCCATATGAAATTGATGGACAAGGACCCAGTCCATATGGAAATCGAAAGAACAGCGTCGATGTTGAAAACCTCGGGCATGAACTGGAAAGCGGCGTATGTCACCGCAATAGCACAAAAGAAACATTTGTTCGAACGCATCATTAAGACCAAAAGCGTCTCACTATAAATAGACCACATGGCACCGGTCCCCTCATTTCACCATGAGCACTGCAGATTCCAACTTGCTTGAACCCGTCAAAGAATCTGTTGACCCTGCATGAGGCATTTCAAACCTTTATGGAGACCCAGCTGGAGACGGGAAATTATCTTCTTCAACCTCCAACAT
Source organism: Hanleya hanleyi (assembly GCA_036873755.1). Classification (NCBI taxonomy): domain Eukaryota; kingdom Metazoa; phylum Mollusca; class Polyplacophora; order Lepidopleurida; family Hanleyidae; genus Hanleya; species Hanleya hanleyi. The sequence continues at coordinate 176,097 of JAVTVY010042308.1, forward strand.
CAACGTCCAATGATGATGAACATGGCGTAACACGTTGAGACAGGTATGGAGACGGGGGTTAAGGCGTTGAGACGGACGTTGGTGGGCGTCATCGCATTTCGATGTATTGGTGTCTAGAAAAATGCGAGCTTGTGAGCTAGTTCACCAGGGCGTTGAAGCGTTAAGCTAGGCGTTGACGGGCGTTATAAAAGCAAGTGTATTCACAAAACACGCACAATCGACGTTTCACTCAGCAGACACTCTACAACAATGTTCACGTGTACGACTTGCTGGAAGCCCTTTCATCGCCTGTACAGTTTACGTTGTCACACACGTGCATGCCACGAAGTACCCACTCACACATGTGCAGAGTGTGATATAGTCTTTAAGCATCCCAGTCAATTGAAACGTCACCATAGTGTCATACACGGATCACGCTCGCCACTCTCGAGACCGGATATTTCAGTTTCTATGAGAATGCATCTGAGAATGGAAGAACCCATGGAGGTCGATCCCCCGCCCCGAATTGAAGAGCCGATGGTGACAGATCCCAGTGTCCAGGAGCCCTTTCATCTCCCTTCCCTACATCCTCGAATGGAAGAACCTATGGAGGTCGATCCGCCGTTCCGAATTGAAGAGCCGATAGTGATCATCCCAGTGTCGAGGATGCCTTCTATCTCCTTTCCCCGCATCCTCGAAGGCGCTGAAGCGTTAAGCTAAGCGTTGACGGGCGTCTATAAAATGGAGTGTATTTTCAAAACACGCTCAGTCGACGTTCAACCATCGACATGGCTTATACTTGCTTTGAGTGCGGACGCACGTTCACCAGACATTACGATATGATACGACACCAGAAGACTTTCCATCCAGACTCCGCGGAGCCCACTGAGGAAGCGGATGAGAGTGTATCGACTGATACCGAAACCGGGATTGCTGACAGTCTATCTACTGATACAGAGAGCTTGACCTCAGACAGTCAGCCTACATCCCAGGAAAGTGAGACAGAGCCCACCTTCTGGGATCGTATTGTGACAGCAGCTATCAATACTCACGCTGAAGCGATCGAGGACGCGGGACAGGATAACTTACAACAGGCGTACACCGAAATGCGACCCCGCATCAGGAAAACAGCCATGGCGATCTATGAACAGTATACCTCACTACCGCTTGAAATGAAAGGCGACCCCACGCACAGGTCCATCATGAAGACCAAGCGTCACTTGGAAGAGGATATGGGGCTACCACCCATCGAGGCCCTGGAAAATGCGATTAGAATCCGCAAACAACTGTTTCAGGACATGCTGCCCGACGAATATCCAGGCCTGCCCGAGGAGGACTAGAACAAAAGGATGGAACTCTCTGAAACGGCGACTTCTGATTGGACAAGTGCAGCCGAGCATACACCTAACGGACAAGAACGAGTATGACAGATGCAAATGGCGGTCTCTGATTGGATAAGAGACTTCTCGAATTGTAAACATACCCAACGCGGCTCCCCCAGCTTGGGTATGTTATGATGGAGGGGAAAATAAACTATATGAGAAAAAAAAAAACTCGTTGTTGTTGTTGTTCTCTCATCTGTCTATATCATGGCGTCAAGGCGTTATGCTAGGGTGTACCGATGAACGTTGACGGGCGTCACTGCATTTCCAATGAATTAGTGAGAATTCCATGAAAATCAGAGCTTTTGGGCTAATTCACCAGGGCGTTGAAGCGTTGAGCTTGGCGTTGGCGAGCGCTGCTACAAGAGAACTCGGAGCTCCGGAGCTCTTGGAACTCGGAGCTCCGGAGCTCTTGGTGTTGTTTCGCTACTACTCGTACTGATGACGTCACCGATGACGTCACAGATGCTGTGGACATCCCTTAAATGGAGTCTACATCCCGAGAACTGCAAGATGACACTTCCCACGACACATTCGGACCAAGGATGGCCCCTCTCCACTCCAAATACTTTCCTTCACTGTTCCAAAATGCTAATTTGCGCTACTACTCGTCCTGATGACGTCACCCATGACATCGCAGATGACAAGGACAGCTCACAAATCGGGGTCTACACCCCGAGAGCTACAGAATGACACCCCACACGATGCATTCGGAGCAATAGTGGTCCATCTCTACACCAAATACTTTCCTTCACTTCCCCAAAATGGGCACTTTACTTACTACACACAACTGCCTATGCGCAGATTGACTCGACTTGCAATAAAAAACACACCATTCTGATTCTACCCGAGAAAAGCTTTACTTTGACACCTCCCACAACCCATTTGGACCACTAGTGGTTCACATCGGCCACAAAATGTATATTTCCATACTAGGGTCTGCCTGCGCATGCGCAGAATGACGATATTCCTACCCCACGCCCACCCAGTCGGATGCACCCTCACGTGTGCTTCACATTGATACCTCACCCGACTCCAACAGACCACTAGTGGCCCACCTAAACCCCAAAACGTCTATTTCCATTCCCTTTTCCCACAATTCCCTGTCTGCGCATGCGCGGAATGTTGAATGCGGACGCTACACTAGTCCAGGCAGATGCTCCTAGAAGACGAAAAACAGATTTTTATTGGCATGTGCTAGTCTCTATATTAAAAGAAAACCATTATCTGATCTCTTACAAATACAGGATAATGTTACATCAGCAATGGCCAAAGAAAAGTATATAGAAATTCTGTTCAACCCTCCATCAGAACATGGTGAAATAGCGATGTACATACATAATATATATATAGGAACGAACAGATAAATGCCCAACCCAGCTGAGTATACTTAGTTCTATCTTCTTTCTTTACAAATTGATATTGCCACAGTAACAGGCTTTATCTCTGTATCAATTGTCTTTTATATTATTTTGTTATTATTATGGTATTTGCCATACTCTATATGTGACAGAGTCGAGCAATAAAAAGAATTGAATTGACTTGTTTGTATTATTGAAATTTCCTTGTATACGTAATATATAGTAATTGTTCACCTGAATAAAACATTGTTTCACGTTCTATCAGAATTCACGCATTATTTATTTGTAGCCGAAAAATATTTTTTCCATCAAACTGAGAAATACAAAATCATTCAGACTTTCAAGGAGGGCCTTGAAGACTGTCGAATTACCCACACCACCCCAAATTTATAAGCCGATATTCTATTCTGTGAAATACTGTAGCGGGATATGAAAACGTACTGAGTCACCCGTGCACTCGCAACAATTCGCAACAAAAGTGTAATGTAATGTGTTCATTTTTAGCCGCCCATTTTCTACGACCTATACAGCCAACGTGGTTTATTAATATGCACACACATATGTTTTTCTTATAGTTCATTGGCTGAATACCCTCTGTTTTGCCACACCCACCCCACGTGAGCGTATGGGTGAAGAAATTCATCTACCGTGACAACCCCAGAAGCAGAAAACCGCTGGGGTGTCGACACCATGACACCAGGAAACATGTGTGTGTGCCGTTGGCCGAAATCATTAGCTTGATAGTTTAGTGCGTTCATTTCATCCATGTAGTATAATGAAGACCGGATTTACCGATGGAAATATCTGTGAATTTCGAAAAAAAATATATTTGGAATGAGGTTCGTGGCGATACCCATATTTTTTAGGATACGAATGCATCGTGATGAAGGCTTCATGGTGTGTTATACCCACCTATAGGAAAAACAGCCCAGACATATTCGCGCATAAATTGATAAAACGCCCGGGAGTATGGAATGTTTCCAGGAATACCACAGGAATCGGGACTAAACTGTTTATCAGGTAAGCTAGACTTTAGTACTATACTTGAGTTGAAACCCATGCAGATAACCCATTCAAATTTCAATGCATTGGCAACATAGCGTCGCACGAAATATACTCCCCCCCTGTTGACAGGATTTTTTTTATACTCACACAACAACAGACAATTTGAAGACAATTTTCTAGCGGGGTGTTTTCTTGAACATAATTGCTGTAATATACTGTTCTTTTTGTGGACGCTAAATATAGGGGAGAAAATGGCAGCATTGTGACCAAACCATAACAGTTGACAGCTGTAAAAATAGATACCGTGGCATAAAATGAGAGAGAGAGAGAGAGAGAGAGAGAGAGAACATTTCAATCTGCCAATTTTCTTGACGAAGTAGAAATGAACGCGAATCTATATTCTACAAAACACTAGAATATATTACCGTAGGTGAATTTTATTTTTTAGAATCATTTTAGACTGTTTTGTGTTTTCATCGAAAGTGACACTGGCTGAATGTGTCAATGGTATACTGTTGGCGCCGTTCCTCCGGGCCTCCCTGCACGCAAAGGCTGGCGTCGATACGTCTGTGTGCGTAAGCTCTCACACCACAACACAAATGGGCTAAAAGTCATCAAAAAAATTGACGAGGTCGGGCGACTAAAAAGCAACCATATTACTCTAACCTCAGGGAATTGATGTAATATACGCCTCTATCATAAATGTACAACATAGATGTAAAAATAGATACCGTGGCATAAATTTAGAGAGAGCATTTCAATACACCTCAAAAAATGAAACCTGGACTGGTATACCCTCCATCTCGAGGGTCGCAAGTTCGATTCTTGCTTTCATTCTGTGTGTGTGTTGGATATGTGATTTTTAAATTTTATTATCACCAGACTAGCTTGAATGTTTTATGAACGCTAAATATAGGGGAGAAAATGACAACATTGTGGCCTAACCATAACAGTTGACAGCTGGAATAGATGTAAAAATAGATAAAAATTAGATAGAGCATTTCAATACACCTAAACGGTATAGTTCAACCCCACACCCAGCCCATCAGATGCCCCTTTACGAATGCTTCACTTTGATACCTCATATGACCCCATCGGACCATTAGGGGCTCCCCTAGATGCCAAAACGTCTATTTTCATACCCTTGGGCCACCGCGCATGCGCAGAATGCCGCTATTTCAACCCCGCACCCAGCCCATCAGATGCCCCCTCCCCTAAGCTTCATTTTGATACCTCACTCGACCCCATCGGACCATTCTATCTAGGGACTACTTTTTCTCCGCGGAAGCTTTTTCCGGCGACCGCATCACCGCCAGATATGACCGAATCACCGCGGGGGAATACAAAGGTCACGTGACCTTGTATCCGAATTCAACAGAATAAACCGCTGCCACATTGGTCAAGTTTTTTTACCAAATTCAAGATGGCGGCCAAACTCTGGCAGAGGTCCCTTTCCAATCTCCAGCGCCAACGCCTCAAGTTTAAGTGCAAAGGGGTCAATGGAACTTTAAATCAGTAGACACTACTACTCACGATCTTCCCAAAATATGGCCCTAAGCCACCTCACTAGTTTGAGTGCGATGCATTTTGAACTCGGGCAGAAATTATTCAAGCACACATCAAATCCATATATTAATCAATCTGAAGATCAGTTAAACAAGCATTATCCATTATCTCAGATCCAATACAAAAAAGATGTTCTCTTCGATGACAGTTCATTTTCTTGGATATGGAACCATGAACGAGAAAGAACACCCGTGCAATAAATATTGATTGAACCTAGCCATGTACATTTCCCTTCGATCCGTCTATGGCTACCATCTACGCATTACTTTAATGAAATAATTGAACTGTCGCGCTGAGCAAAGGAGTTGGTGGCAAGGGATGGGACGTTGATGTCCAATTCAACATATGAATCAATGGGACGTTCTTTGGCGAGAGACAACAGCACAGCAACCCGGATATTGAAAGTTAATCACGCTTCTCTCTATAACTTCATATAAGTAAATAGATGTGGAATTTGTCCCACCGAGTTTAAATTCAAGTTTAAGGATCTATATAGAACTATCGACCCGAAATGCCCTTGAGGGATTAACAACTACAAGTAGCAACAAAAAGATGGCTTTCGAGATCTTTAGCGGCATGCTATATGTATAAGAAACTGATAAATATATTCGCCTGATCCAGTCTATTCCGCATATAGGTAATTTCGGTCAGAGACCATGTACATCATCGCTAAATAACTGGTGATAACAGACAGTAGCCTATAGGAATATTATACACCAAATATAAGCTCAAATAAGATCGGCTTTTTGAGACCTGTCCAGGCCTGGGGGCGCCATCGACCCCCCCGAATTATTTTTCTTAACCCTTGAGCTAGGGGGCTGAAATTTAACACACCATACCCTTGGGTCAAGCTCTACCAGAAAATGTAAAAAAAATCCAAGATAACCGCTTTGATGACGTCACAGTGACAACATTTTCAACAAAGGGTTTTTTTGGTCGAATTTTCGGTCAGAGTTTTCGAATGTTTTATTTATGTAATTTCTCCTCGTCGAAAAACAGAAATTTTGAAGAAAAATGATGAAAACATCACTTTTCTGGTACCCCACGTTACCGCCATCTGGAATTTACCCACGCTCGAGCGTTATGCAAATAGGCTCAAAATGACCCCAAAATGAAAAACTACAAAGTCACGGACTGTCAGCTCTCAGTTTTTTGTCGTTTCGGAGATAGCGCATAATGTCCCCACCCCCATGTCTGGTACGGTTAATATACTACATGTATCAAGAGAACGTTTGTCTACACCGAGACCCATCAGCACAATATTATACAAATATCACTTGTTGATATGTTGACATTGCTGGTCAATATTACCGTTTTCCGATAAATCACGGTAGGCTACTTAAATCACAAAGCGGTAATACACTATATTTAATCTTATATACTGACTTTTATTGTTCCTATCTTTTCCTTATCAATCAGCGGATACTGATTACCATACATTTGACTGACACCGGATCGTCCGTGATGGACAAGAAAACAATGATTTAATCGACAGCTGGCTTGATACGTACGATCGAGAAAAGTAAAGGCAATCGACTTAAATATTCCCTTTGACAATCTGACACTTCATTTCCTAATCAAATCGGGAACTGACTTTGAGAAAGTCTCAATCCCTTTGGCGAAGACCGACGTGGTGGCACTGATACCTTTAATGTATTGTTGTTATTAAGATAATTTCCTATGGTGATTTCGACCAGTAATACATCGAATTTGGATATATATCTTAACTCAATGGTGATCAATACAAATGGCCCCGTGGGGCTTCCGGGGTGGACCTGGGGTGTCGTTGTGCACACCGCAGGTCATGATAAGAATAGGCCTCAGCTCCTCGGACAGCTTGTCGTAAGAGGCGACTAACTGAGGCACTCGTGGAATTTCCGGGTGTGAAAAGGAATAGTACCCCATCCGTGGGGATCCCGGATGTAAAAGGAATGGGACCATACTCGTGTGGTTCCCGGGTGGGAAAAGGAATATGACCCAACGTTTTGATATGACTGAAATATAGTAGAAAGCGACGTTAAATCATATTCACTCACTCACTCACTCAATACAAATGTATGATTCTGATTAAACTGGAACCCTTAAGAACCCCAATATTGTTGCAACTGTCTAACAGACTAACATATTGTTTCATGCTACTTAACTTCATGTACAATTTCGGAATGTTTGTCTTATTTTCAATGAATTAATATACATAAGTATATCAGGAGGTCTTCTGTATTCTCCGAGATTCATCAACACAACGAACGAGAAAAGTAAAGGCAATCCTCTTGAATAATTCCCTTTAGCAATTTGACACTTCATTTCCTAAACAAATCTAAACGAGTTGACTATGAGAAAGTGTAAAGCCTTTTGCCGTAGACTGATGTGGTCGCACTGATACCCTTACTGTACTGTTAAATGAAGGTTATTTCCCGTGGTAATTTCGAGCCGTAATACACTAAATATTGGATATATTGCTTAAATCAGAGGTGTTCAATAAAATCTACACTTAGTTCTCGGCTACTGAAGCAACGCGAAGTCGGAATGTACAAATTCAACTGGAGGACTTAAGATGGGCAAGGAATAAAGTTAAATGCATGACCACATGACTAGACGTGACATAATTCTTGTGAAGTCACATATGCTATAGAAGGATCCTTTATACTCCCCGCACCAAACCATTCTCCAGCTCTAGTTGTTGGGGAAAAACAGCCCGACGGTTTATATTTCCCGATGCCGTTTGCCAAAATCAATAAACTAATTCGATTCTATATCAACTTAATTTTCACACGGCATCGACAAATATGAGCAGTCGGGCCCAACTACAGCTGCGGAATGGTTTGACACCATATTAATACATAGAAGAGAAAAGCCCCACCGGATCTGAGTTTTAAACATCCAATTATTCGCCACCGTTGCTAGCTAAAACAACTTCATTAATATCTTCACTTTTTTGCAACATTATATTGTCGATCACCTGTTAACTCAAAATAAAATGTTTCAAATTTAATTTCTAGGGTAGATTTACTTAGCAACAAAACAACGTGACAAAATCCTACCTTGCGATTCAAGCGGTTATGTATGCATCTGTAATCCATATATCACGTGTATTCCAGTACTACGTGAAAGTAGCGATATTTCTGCTGTCGTGTATTCCGACAAAACTAGCTCTATTAACTATATATGCGGTATGACGAGAACTCCAGAGAGGGAAACGAATAAATCACATCAAATCATCTACACACGACAGGCTTCTGCAGATAACATTCATTTCAAGTCTTCCCTCTGTCGATGTTACGAGAGTCGGATGTAGAAATCATGTACTACAACGCCTGGCCAAATGTAAGTATCATTCATTAACACAAGCGTCGTTTATATTGCAGCCAGTTTCCGACGCTTGTGTTCAATTTCTGATGTTCCAGCCCGTAACACGCGTAAAACTCAGGTATTAGCTTAACCCAGTTCTCTTTTTTTTTCCATTTCATCGGCGGGTGCTCTCTAACTGATCATGACTTTCAGCAAATCTCTCTGGTGCAGACCAGAGCGACCGTGTGCATGTCAACAAACTTATACAGTAATCGATTGAGCGGTGCTGCGCACAAAGTTCATAGTGCCGACCTTGATGATGAACGTTATTCCTGCCCGAGTTTACGCTGTGATAGTTCCGGCCCGCATACTCAAAATTTTGTTCAAATAGCGGCCCCGTTTAAAGCTGAAGTGCCTGTATTCTAGTTTTATGTTGCTGATAAAAAAAAACGATAAACGGGTCTCCTCCCTTCACCCACACGCCCCAGGGAATCAGAGGTGCATGTAGGCTACAGGTTTACACAGCGATGCTGAATGCATAAGATGAACATTGATATGTTTCGAGTGACTGATATAAGCAGTTGCTCTAACATTTACATGTCAGCGATGCGTTGGCTTCAGGATTAGTCATACAAGATAGTGTGAAATGCACAAAAATATATCATGGACCTTATTATAAAGTGCCTTTGCTGTTCACTTATCAGATTTACTAAACTTCGTGCTGTGGCCTATCTCGACTTGCTCTTAATATTATGGAATAGAACCGCTATTTATTACCATTTGGATTTGTCAAGAGCTAAAGCTACAGACACGTATATTGTCTCCTATCAAGGCCAGTTGCATGTAGATGTAGATTATTTATAGGCTCGGGAATGGTATAGCCTACTTTGGTTTCCCCCAATATTTTCAGGTAAAACAGAAACAAAAGTACACGCACGACACAGAAGAAAACAAAAAAGGCAGAGAAAGTTGAAAAAACGATACAGTGAAGCTAAAATACCTAATTTTCATGAACCACAATAAGACAGAAAGGCTC
>JAVTVY010042309.1:0-18303 GCA_036873755.1 Hanleya hanleyi
AGATCCCCATCAAAATCCGACTGATACAGGCGCCTCCGACCTTCGCCTTGATGGCCACTAACGTAGAGGGGCATGCAGCGGACTATAAGATTGTCATCCAAGAGGCAGTGCTGTATGTCCGAAAAGTGAAACCGAATCCAGCCGTTCAATTGGGACACATAAAAGCCTTGGAAACAAAACCAGCCCAGTACCCTATCCGACGTGTACAAACCAAAGTGTTCTCTGTGCCTGCTGGAAATATGGGCGCCAACAAAGAAAGCCTGTTCCTGGGGGAACTACCCAAGCGATTGATCCTGGCCTGTGTGGAAAATACCAGTTTCAGCGGAGCCTACCCAGAGAATCCGTTTGACTTTCAACATTTCGGCATCAATTTTTTGGCCCTGCATGTGGATGGACAACAGGTGCCAGCCACGGCCTTAACACCGAACTTTGGGCGCAGGAATTTCATTCGAGCCTATCAGAGCCTGTTTACAGCCACCGGTCAAATCAACCAGGACGAAGGGAATTTCATCAGTCAGGAGCACTACGCGAACGGATACACGTTGTTCTGTTTCGATCTGACCCCCACCTTAGAGAACGACCATCAGCTGGCCCTGGCCAAGCAAGGCAATTTACGGTGGAAATCCACTTTGCACGAGCCCTGGCGACCACCGTCAATGTGATCTGCTACGCCGAGTTTGACAACATCATTCAAGTGGACAAGGCGCGCAACGGCTCATAATGGCGACTTCTCACCTAACACCGGATACAGACCAGATAACCACCGTGCTGGAGAATGACGAGACACGTATGGTCTTTCAAGAGTGTTCGCCCGAGATGTGTTTCCATTAGACCGTATGTATCCTGCTGCTTACGTTCTCAACTTTTGGACCCGATGGATCCGGCCCGGTGGTACTGGGTGTACGTGTATACGGCCGAGAACAGCAGGGCGAATACTTTGACCCGTACGGCCTGCCACCCCTCCATCCCGATTTAACAGACTGCATGGATCAAGGCACAGAGACGTGGTGTTGGAACAGTCAAACGTTGCAAAGCCTGACCAGTGGCGTGTGCGGACAATATTGCTTGTTTTACCTGTACCATCGATGCCGGGAAGACCCTTATCTACCATCGTACAGATGTTTGACGAGTACCCCCAGGCCGAGGACCGCGATGTACTCGTCTATGACTGGGCCGCCCATCATTTCAATGTACAAGCCCCGTTCTGGGCTTAAGTTAATTACAAGCCCCTTGTTCTGGGCTTAAGTTTGCAAGCCCCCTGTTCTGGGCTTCAATGTACAAGCCCCTTGTTCTGGGCTTCAGTTCTTTCAATGTACAAGCCCCTTGTTCTGGGCTTCAGTTTTCACGTGGTTGTTCTCACGTTGTTGTTGTTCACTGAATAAAAAAATGAGATCTCACCAAAAAAAAAAACCCTGTCTTGTGTGTTTTATTCATAATGCATAAATGCCCAATGTGGAGATTCAGTCAAACTGAAATCAGTGGTGTGGGATGGGGCCAAAATGTAACCCATCAATGTTAGAATGCAAGAGCACTATAGTAAAATAGAGAGCCAATGAAATCAGCCCACAGACCAAGTACGTGTTTTGGTCTAGGTTTGGAGCGGGCATTTCATTGAGGTACGTGTATACGGTGAGTGAAGAGACTCGTCCAACACGTATAGATTAAGTTTATGACTATAAGTTCTATGAGCATAATGCATGAAACTGGCTTTGACCACCGTATTAGCCAATCAGTGGCCTAGAATGGAGCCAAAGGTAACCCATCCATGTCCAGAAAACATTACCCGGGTGTACAAGAACCCAGATGTAGGCGCGGACGTAGGCGAAAGCACACCGTGAGTACCCCAATTCGATTGGCTGATTGTTCGACCGCTGATTGGTTCTTTTTCTCGACCGCTGATTGGCTCTTTTTTCTCGATCGCTGATTGGTCCAAATGGACCTGCCCATCCTTCCCAGGTTCATTTACAATCCCCTTTTTGGGGTTCAAGCTCTGACTATATCGATGCCGCAACATTGTCTCATTGGACATTGGACCGTCTGACCTGGAGGTGACCTTTGACCTTTTGACCCGCGCGCGCGGGCACTGCCGGGGATGACGCGCGCGCTGCGGCCGGAGAACCCGCGCGCGCGCTGCGGGGCGCCGGGGCGGGGGAACACCCCGGAGGGTTGAACATACGGACGTCTAAGAGGAAACATTGGAACTCTTCTATGTTTGGAGGTAGTTTTAGTGAAAACCCCGGAAGTGACGTCACAACCCACACGTGACCTGCGCAGCAGAATGGAAACGACACCCTAGTGTAACTCCCTCACCTAGGCTCCACATGGATACATCACTCGATACCATCGACCCACTAGGGGCCCACCTACACCCCAACACGTTTATTTCTATACTACGGCCAGGCTGCGCATGCGCAGAATGCCGCTATTTCAACCCCACACCCAGCCCATCAGATGCCCCTTCACGAATGCTTCACTTTCATACCTCACTCGACTCCATTGGACCATTCGTGGCTCCCCTAGCTCCAACACGTCTAGCGGGACCCATACAGGGTCCAGTTTTCGACACTAGGTGACCACATCCCGACAAAAATGGCCAGTTTTCGACACCGGATGTGCCGCCATCTTGAACATACGTGCCGCCATCTTGGATATGTCCCATAATGCACCGGGTCAAAATGCTCGTTTCTGATTGGACGAGAGCTCCGCATTGCATCTGCGCATGCGCAGAATGATATTTCTACCGCACACCCAACCCATCAGATGCCCCTTCACCTAGGCTTCACTTGGATACCTCACTCGACCCCATTGTACCATTAGGGACTCCCCTACATCCCAAAACGTCTATGCGCATGCGCAGAATGACGCTAGTTCAACCCCACTAGTCCAGTCAGATGCCCCTTCACCTAGGCTTCACTTTGATACCTCACTCGACCCCACTGGACCATTATTGGCTTCGCTAGCTCCAACACGGCTATTTCCATACCCTTGGGCCACCGCGCATGCGCAGAATGACGTTATTTCAAACCCACTAGTCCAGTGAGATGCCCCTTCACCTAGGCTTCACTTTGATACCTCACTCGACCCCATTGGACCATGAGTAACTCCCCTACATGCCAACACGGCTATGTTCATACCCTTGGACCACCGCGCATGCGCAGAATGACGCTAGTTCAAACCCACTAGTCCAGTCAGATGCCCCTCACCTAGGCTTCACTTTGATACCTCATACGACCCCATTGGACCATTATTGGCTTCGCTAGCTCCCAACACGGCCATTTCCATACCCTTGGGCCACCGCGCATGCGCAGAATGACGCTATTTCAAACCCACTAGTCCAGTCAGATGCCCCCTCACATAGGCTTCACTTTGATACCTCACTCGATCCCACTGGACCAGTAGTAACTCCCCTAGCTCCAAAACGGCTATTTCCATACCCTTGGGCCACCGCGCATGCGCAGAATGGTGACAACGCACGAGCCCCTAGTCCAGTCAGATGCCCCTTGGCGAATGCTTCACTTTGATACCTCACTCGACCCCACTGGACCATGAGTAGCTCCCCTAGCTCCAACACGGCTATTTCCATACCCTTGGGCCACCGCGCATGCGCAGAATGACGCTATTTCAACCCCACACCCAGCCCATCAGATGCCCCCTCACATAAGCTTCACTTTGATGCCTCATATGACCCCATTGGACCAGTAGTAACTCCCCTAGCTCCAAAACGGCTATTTCCATACCCTTGGGCCACACGAGTTGTCTCCCTTGCGTCAGTGTGTGCAGATGGCGCTATGATCGACGCCGTGATGTGGAAAGGGCGTCCCCACACCATCCTGGAGCCGCCATTTTGTTTGTTGATTTCTTGCGGAGATACACGGGACAATAAACGCTCGACCCTAGGGTGGTACAGATGCTAGACTGATCCTATTAACATGGTACAACACCTATAGATTATGTTTATTATTATTATATGGCTTAGAGGTTTTTTTTAGGGTAATGTGAGGGTTTTTTCTCCCCGTGACCTCCCCACCGCCTCGTTTGCTCCCTTGCGCCGCCATTTTGACCACCCCACCCCACAGCCGCCATTTTGACCACCCCACCCCACAGCCGCCATTTTGACCACCCCACACCCAGCCCATTAGATGCCCCTTCACATAAGCTTCACTTTGATACCTCACTCGACCCCATCGGACCATTTTATCTAGGGACTACTTTTCTCCGCGGAAGCAGACCGAATCACCGCCAGACATGACCGCATCACCGCGGAGGAATACATCTTTGACCTGGGTCACGTGATATGCAAATTTGGAACTCTCCTGTGCTGGAGGTAGCTTTTTGGTCAGAGGTCAAAATACTCGCTTCTCATTGGCTGTGTGACCTCCACGTGACCTCCACAAAATATGCAAATTTCTGAGGTCAATATGAGTCAATTTGCTCTTTACCTACTACTTATATTTCACCGTACTGTATGGTATGCTATTGTTTAGAATTGTATTGTTTTGTAATGTATTGAGTTGTAATATGTTGAATTGTAATATATTGTATTGTAATGTATGGTATTATTTTGCATTTTATTGTATTGTATCGTATCATATAGTCTTGTTCTGTCTCGTATTGTTTCGTTGTATTGTGATTTGGGGTGTTAATTTCGAACGAAAAAAAAATGTTCACATCTGCGATTTCCGAACCTTGTAGCTTCTGACCGGTGTTGGTAATTTGCTGAGAATTTACTGCAACAAAGCAAGAATGGCAAGATATTTAACATACATGGAGACTATGTACCACATACTTTAATTGTTTCGCTGTCAGATATGTTATTTCCGGCGGCGCAGCGCCGCCGGATTTCTGAATTCGCTAAACATGGGAGCGGCCATCTTGATATTGGACGAGTAACAGCTGTTTTCTCGAGCCATACTTTCACAGACGTGCCGTTGAGTGATCCAACTAGTTTTATATCGTAAAACGACAGGACTGTATCACCCGTTCGTGGTTAACACATTAATATTAATTCTGTTATAATGAATTCATCGAATAAATGTGCTTTAGTACTATTTTATTATGGCTGAGAGACCAAATCGATGACCATACATGATCAAGTTATTCACCTGTACCATGTGTACGTCTGCAGCAAAATGTTTGAGATTGAACTGCGAGTTACTAAAAACTCGAAACAGTAAAACACGCGGATCGGATTGATGTGTAGAGAAAGTCGATCTAGGCTTAATTTACAATGACACACATCAATAAAGAAGTAGTGTCGCATATAATGCCACAGCGCAAACACTTACATCAGGCTATGTGAAATGACTTAATACGTCAACCAGAGAACATTACTTTCAAAGTCCTAGTTTGACATGCGGTTCATGTGCACATTTTGCGAGCAAGCACTTAACTTCCGGCTAACCCCACACTTTCCAGATGGGTCCTTGTGCGAACTACATTAGTCACACCTTTAATGAAAACAAACAAATCGACGTTTTTTTTAACGATAATGGTGCATCGTGACCTGTATTCACCAGTTGCACACATAATCGGCTTGTAATACGAAGATTATAAGCTACAAACGTTTCCGCCGGCATTGATGCATCTGCATCAATAAGTTTTCTTGTATTGCTGATTAATTTTCGAACACTGGTACCTGTGTTCCACAAAATCCACACCCCTCCATCGCGAGGACAATACGCATCTATTAGCTTGTCAATGTGTTCACATTTCGTCGGGCTAATACGTAAAATAAATTCAAGTTTCCAATAATGAACCAAAAGCTTATGTAAATAACAGTTTTGCAGGAGTAACAGTAACGACTGGAAAACAGAGAAAAACTAATTAACAGCTTGTGTAGCTCAAAGGAAATGTGGGATCTTACTGTTTTCCGGCCGAAAACGAAAGTTACTGTTTTCCGGCCGAAAACGAAAGTTAAATGACCCCACACCTCACCTTTACTTTGACAGCATATCATGCATATAGTCACTTGTCTGAAATGGCAGAAAACAAAGCCTTACTATTAAAAAGGGTTGTATGATTCGAGATAAAATGCAACGTGGCGCGTTTTAACAGGTCTCCAGAATGTAAGATCTCACAGTTCCATTGAACTACACAAGCGATTTCCAGTCGTTACTGTTAATCCTGCATAATAGTTACTTACATACGCTTTTGTTCATTAGTGGAAACTTGAATTTAATTGACGTAATAGTCCGGCGAAATAGTAACACATTGACAAGCTAATAGATGCGAATTGTCCTCTCGATTGAGGGGTGTGGATTTTGTGGAATACAGGTACCAGTGTTCGAAAATTGATCAGCAAAAAAAGCATTTCAGACAGCGAAACAAATATATTATGTTGTACATAGTCTCATTGCATGCAAAATATCTTGTCATTTTTGCTATCACCAACATAATTACCAACACCGGTCAGTCAGGAGCTACAAGAATCGAAAATCACAGCTGTGAACATTATAGTAATACATGCTCCCCCCAGACATGTCCGTCACTTTTGTAAACCAAAAGGGCGACGCGCGACGCGAATGTCCGTCGTCCGTCGTCCGTCGCCCTTTTAAAAGGGCGACGCGCGACGCGAATGTCCGTCGCGCGTCGCGCGTCGCCCTTTAAAAGGGCGACGCGCGACGGAAAAGGGCGACGTCGCGTTTTGAAAGGCGACGTCGCCCTCTCCGTCGCGCGTCGCGCGTCGACTTTTACAATGTTAGGAGATAGGGCAATTGGCCCAAATAAGACACCATAAGTTTTGGCCTATCTCTTTAACATTGCAAAAGGCGACGCGCGACGCGCGACGGAGAGGGCGACGTCGCGTTTCAAAACGCTTCGCGTCGCGCGTCGCCCTTTTAAAAGTCGACGCGCGAGATCAAATTGGCCCAAATAGAACACCATATCAAAGCGCTCATTTTGAATTCTTCTTACATTTACTGGTAGACATCGACCCAACGGTATGGTGTGGTAAGATTCAGGCTCCTAGCTCAACGGATAACGAAACAATATTTGAGGGGGGGGGGCGCATTTCGAGCCCCAGCCCCCCTCCTCCCTAATGCCTGCATCATATAGGGTTAAGAGCTGTTTGAAACTGATTTTGAGTTAATATACAATTGAACGGTGGAAATCAATCATTTCTTCTTAGATAAATTAACACTATATCAGTACCGGGTATATTCATCTCTTTAAATAAATCTTCTGTGTTCATATGTAATCTCATCAGTAAAACATGCCAGATGGTTCTCATCACTAGTTATGCATGTTAAAATCAATAAAGCGGGTCCCAGGGTAGACGAGTTTATAACAAGGTCTGTGCTTAAGACCAGTAAACTACAGATCACATGTGACCTCAGTGACCTTAGTTTCTGACCTTTGTCCCCGTTTTTTCCGTAGTCACGAATATAGTCCGTTAAAAACTTGACAACATATTTTTGTTGGTGTTTAAAGCGCGATTCGTCAGTATTCCTTAAGCGTATGATATTTATAATTGCAGGAGCGACTTCAAACATTTCTCTCTGAGGTGAAATTGTTTTACTTTGCGAACTATTTGTCAGAAAATGACAGAGCCGGGGTGCAGATTTGACTATGCTGAAATGTTCAGATTGTCATCAAATGTATCCAAGCTGTAGATGGTTGAGATCTCTTGCCAATTTATTGAACAAATAGGTCACAAATATACATATTCTAATTTCTTTTCTCCAATTCTGTCGTCATATTAATCCAGATGACATGGAAATACCTAATAATGAATCAGTCTCACGATATAGGAACGTAAGTAGTATATAAAGTGCATTACAACGCATATTTTGCCGGGGGAGATAACTCCTGCATCCACCAGGGGGCGCTGTTTCCAGGTTAAAGTATAGGAAGCGCTCATGCACGCCTTTGACCTCTGTGGCGGTCACGTGGCGGTCATGGGCATGTATTCTTTCGCGGTGATGCGGTCTGGCGGTGATGCAGTCGCGGGAAAAAACTTCCGCGGAGAAAAAGTAGTCCCTAGACTTCAAATACGTTGCATGGTCCGATTGGGTCGAGTGAGGTATCAAAGTGAAGCATTCGTGAAGGGGCATCCAGTCATGGGTGGATGCATGTAAAATTAGGATTTTTTCCCGAAAATATAAAAAGCGGAATACGGACTTTACCCCTAAAATAGGGGAAAACCCCTATCAACTCTAGCCAAAAGGGCTAATATCGGTTCCCGGGCTTATCGGGGCCTGCCTATCAAGTCAATGGGGTGGGTGCATGTAAAATTAGGATTTTTTTCCGAAAATATAAAAAGCGGAACACGGACTTTACCTCTACAATAGGGGTCTGTATTATACAATATAAGGGAAAATGCCTGTATGGGGTATGGGGATGGTTATTTTTAGCCCACCATCACCAGGTGGGCTATTCAAATCGCTTTTCGTCCAAGGTCCGTCGTCCGTCCGTCAGTCCGTCAGTCCGTCCGTCCGTAAACAATTCTTGTTATCGCGATTTCTCAGGAACTGCTTTATGGATCTTTCTCACATTTGGTACACAGGTTCCCCTTGGGGTCTAGTTGTGCAAGATACCTTTTTTGGTCCGATTCGAAAATCCAATATGGCCACCAGGCAGCCATCCTGGATTTCCCCATGAAACCTTGTTATCGCGATTTCTCAGGAACTACTGCATGGATCTTTCTCAAATTTGGTACACAGGTTCCCCTTGGGGTCTAGTTGTGCAAGATACCCATTTTGGTCAGATTCGAAAATCCAATATGGCCACCAGGCAGCCATCTTGGATTTCTCCATGAAACCTTGTTATCGTGATTTCTCAGGAACTACTGCATGGATCTTTCTCAAATTTGGTACATAGGCTCCCTTTCGGGTTTTGTTGTGCAAGATACCTTTTCTGGTCCGATTCGAAAATCCAATATGGCCACCAAGCAGCCATCTTGGATTTTCCCATGAAATCCTGTTATCGCGATTTCTCAGGAACTACTGCATGGGTCTTTCTCAAATTTGGTACACAGGTTCCCCTTGGGATTTTGTTGTGCAAGATACCTTTTCTGGTCCGATTCGAAAATCCGATATGGCCACCACGCAGCCATCTTGGATTTTCCCATGAAATCCTGTTATCGCGATTTCTCAGGAACTACTGCATGGGTCTTTCTCAAATTTGGTACACAGGTTCCCTTTGGGGTCTAGTTGTGCAAGATACCTTTTCTGGTCCGATTCGAAAATCCAATATGGCCACCAGGCAGCCATCTTGGATTTTCCCCATGAAACTTTGTTATCGTAATTTCTCAGGAAGTACAACATGGATCTTTCTCAAATTTGGTACACAGGTTACCCTTAGGGTCTAGTTGTGCAAGATACCTTTATTGGTCCGATTCGAAAATCCAATATGGTCACCAGGCAGTCATCTTGGATTTCCCCATGAAACCTTGTTATCGCTATTTCTCAGGAACTACTGCATGGATCTTTCTCAAATGTGGTACACAGGTTCCCTTTCGGGTCTAGTTGTGCAAGATACCTTTTCTAGTCCGATTCGAAAATACAATATGGCTACCAGGCAGCCATCTTGGATTTCCCCATGAAACCCTGTTATCGGATTTCTCAGTACTGCATGGGTCTTTCTCAAATTTGGTACACGGGTTCCCCTTGGGTCTAGTTGTGCAAGATACCTTTTGGTTCGAAAATCCAATATGGCCGCCAGGCAGCCATCTTGGATTTCCCCATGAAACTTTATCGCATTTCTCAGGAAGTACTCATCATCTTTCTCAAATTTGATACACAGGTTCCCTTAGGGTCTAGTTGTGCAAGATACCTTTTCAGTCCGATCGAAAATCCAATATGGCCACAAGGCAGCTACCTTCGGGTCTAGTTGTGCAAGATACCTTTTCTGGTCGATTCGAATCCAATATGGCCACCAGGCAGCCATATTGGATTTCCCCATGAAAATTTATCCCATTTCTCAGGAAGTACTGCATGGATCTTTCTCAAATTTGGTACACAGGTTCCCCTTGGTGTCTAGTTATGCAAGATACCTTTCCTGGCCCGATTTGAAAATCCAGTATGGCCACCAGGCAGCCATCTTGAATTTCCCCATGAAACTTTATCGTCATTTCTCAGGAACTACTGCATGGATCTTTCTTAAATTTGGTACACAGGTTCCCCTTAGGGTCTCGATATGCAAGATGCCTTTTTCGGTCCGAATCGAAAATCCAATATGGTCACCAGGCGGCCATCTTAACTTACCCATGAGATTTTGTTATCATGATTTCTCAGGTAGTACTATCTGGATCTTTCTCAAATTTGATACACAGGTTCCCCTTGTGGTTCAGTTGTGCAAGATACCTTTTCTGGTCCGATTCCAAAATCCAATATGTTCATCAGGCGGCCATCTTGGATTACCCCATGAAACATTGTTATTGTGATTTCTCAGTACTGCATGGATCTTTGTTAAATTTGGTACACAGGTTCTCCTTGTCGTCTAGTTGTGCAAGATACCTTTTATGGTCTTCGAAAATCCAATATGGCCAACAGGCGGCCATCTTGGATTTTCCCATGCAACTTTGTTATCGTGATTTCTCAGGAAGTACTGCATGGATCTTTCTCAAATTTGGTACACAGGTTCCTTTTATGGTCTAGTTGTGCAAGATACCTTTTTCGGTCCGAATCAAAAATCCAATATGGCCACAAGGCGGCCATCTTAAATTTCCCCTTGAAACATTGTTATCGTGAATTCTCAGGAAATATTTCATGGATATTTCTGAAATTTGATACACAGGTCCCACCCGGGGCCTAGTAGTGCAAGATACCTTTTTTGGTCCAATTCGAAAATCCAAGTTACGCTATTAATACGGTATTCTCGAGTTATGACGTTGCATCACAAGTGTCGGCAGATCAAACGGTGGGGCGCATTCTATATATTGACTATAGAGAATATCCATACCTTCACCCTCCATATCAAGGAGTTCAAATAATTCGGAATTAAAATGTATTACTTCAAATTTTAAATCAGTTTTCTTCAATCCATGCGGTAGCAAGTGAACTGCTCCACCCTTTCATCTGCCGTCGGGTCGGCTACATCAAGGGACGTCACTCTTGTGACTCAATGTCACAACTCGACAACTGTAGACTACTGCATGTTTCGATCCAAAGGAGATAATCAGGATTCAGGCACTTTCGAAGTTTCAACATTACTGGGCGGACCGGATCCCTTCAGTATTAAGTATTGTACCATCTTACTATTTTCGAGCATGGTATCTTTAAAGAGATATCTCAAGCTAGCCCAGTAAACAGAACAGAATTAGCATTCGTTCCTATTTATCAAATCTTAAGTATGTTTCATAGCTCATGCCAAAGTGTCAAAGAGATTGGTCCTCGCTTCCAGTATCCAATGATGACACGCGCAAAAAAATAAATATACTACAAAACAAAGGCGAAGGAACCTCCGTACATGTACATTCACTTTCAGACTAACTTTGCTCATTTCTCTTGTATTATAACAACCGACATAAGTACAGTTTCTAGAAATCTTGAAACTGCTGAAACTTAGATTATATCTTGGTATTTTTCAGTGTCCATTTTCCGATCTTTTTCGCTCAGATTCGAAATTCTGTAAACAAAATTACAAATCAATCGTTTGTTCTTAGTAACAATGGACAAAAATATCCTCTAGTCATTAGCTTACAATTATCGGACAATGGTGGGCGCCAAGATCCTTCAGGATCTCTCGTTTTTTTCGTGGGCTTTACTATGGGTTGTGGGGTCTCGTTTTTCTCGTCTCGCCGAGAAAAACACGATGGGAGGGGTCCCGGAGCGAAGCGGTGAAATTTTGGGGAAAAGTCACCGAGGTCTGTATATAGGCCCATAGGCTGGCCATGGGGGGTATAGGTCCAACCTGGGAAATTCACACACGTTCATTGTGATATGGGTTGATTGGATTTGCTTTTCACGTCTCGTCATTTAGAACACGATGGGAAGGGTCCCGGAGCGAAACGGTGAAATTTTTGGAAAAAGTCACCGAGGCCTGGGTAGGCCCATAGGCCTATACTGCATGGCTATGGGTGTATAGGTCCATATGGGGTGAACGTTTTGGGATCTAGGTGGGCCATTTAATGGTCCGATGGGGTCGAGTGAGGTATCAATGTGAAGCCTATGTGAGGCGACAACCGATGGGGTGGATGTGGGGTAGGAGTATCGTCATTCTGCGCATGCGCAAAAGACAAAGTGTATGGAAGTAGACGTTTTGGGATACAGGGGAGCCACTAGTGGGCCGATTGGATCGAGTGGGGTATCAATGTGAAGCCTATATGAGGGGGCATCTGATGGGGTGGGTGCGGGGTTGAAACATCGTCAGTCTGCGCATGCGCAGTGGACAAAGGGTATGGAAATAGACGTTTTGGGGTCTAGGTGGGCCACTAGTGGGCCGATGGGATCGAGTGAGGTATCCATGTGAAGCCTATGTGAGGGGGCTAGACTAGCGTGTCGTTTCCATTCTGCTGTGCAGGTCACGTGGGTTATGACGTCACTTCCGGGTTTCACCTCCAAACCCAGAAGAGTTCAAATTTCCCCTTAAACGTCCGGATATTCAACCTCCGGGGTTTTCCCGCCCGGCTCGCCCCGGCCGCAGCGCGCGAGTTACTCCGGCCGCAACGCGCGAACGCGCGTCATCACCGGCAGTGCGCGGATGAATGTCGGATAAAAAGGTCAAAGGTCACATCCAGGTCAAAAGGTTGTAGGTCTCCCTTTCGTCAAGGTTCGGCGACAATGTTGCGGCATCGATATACAGAGCTTGAACCCAAAAAGGGGATTGTAAATTAACCTGGGAAGGATGGGCAGTTCCATTTGGACCAATCAGCGGTCGAGAAAAAGAGCCAATGAGCGATCGATAAAAGAACCAATGGACGGGTACTAGAATTTCGCTCACGTCTGCGCCTACATCCGGGTACTGGGATGCTTTCGCCTACGTCCGCGCCTACATCCGGGTTCTTGTACACCCGGGTAATGTTTTCTGGACATGGATGGGTTACCTTTGGCTCCATTCTAGGCCACTGATTGGCTAATACGGTGTTCAAAGCCAGTTTCATGCATTATGCTCATATAGATGTTCCACCCATTGACCCTCTTCGGCACTGGTCTGAGTAGGTGGGACGGTCCATAAATCAAATTCACTGTTGGCTCGGCATGGATGAAAGCCATCTTTAAGAAAAGATATCCCGGGTCTTCGATGTGCGTCGTCGCTGGGTCGGTCGTCGACTGGTGCGTGGTCTCGGTGGTGCAGGTCTTTTATTCCCTACGGTGCGTTGTGCTTTGGCGACCAAGACGCCTCCTGCTTCTTTGGCTCGACGTTCCAGTGCTTCTTTGGGCGCCGCACCGCCCAAGACATCACCCGCGACTTGCAGTCCACTGCGTACCGCTTGTTTGCCGATCGCTTTGACCCCACGCGTCACCAAGGGGAGGAACGTTTTGACGATGCTCCCGAGTATGTTCCCCGCCCATGTCCTCGTTGCATGCGTGTACCTGCAAAGACAGGAAAGCTACCCCCGGCCTGTTTGGTGTAATGATCGACGTAACTGGCTGTATGGCATTAATAAGGTACCTTCATTATGCAAAGTGAACCGCTCGGACTTGACGGAAATGAAGTGTCAGCACCACTTTCTCACGCTCGAATGCAATCGGTTGACCGGTGTCGTCTCTTATATCGATGACGATGGAGCTAATATCGGTCTGACTGACCGGTAGATACACGATGTGCCTGAAACTGTGGGTGACTTGAGCTCCATACTTGCCTTTCACCGGGCAGACGCGCAGTAGAGGTACGTTGCTGTCGCCGACAATGTGTGCATCGACCACGTCCGAGTAGATGTACAGGCCATACATACCACCACGCATGTCCATCGGGATGTGGGCTCTCTCGCCGGTGGGGCCAGCGTACCCCTGTAGATCGAGACCCAGCATTTGCTGTAGGGTAGGACTGAGTTCGACACTCACGTTGGGGCTGAGCGTGAGACTGGCCTTGTCGTTGTGTGCGTTGTAATCGAAGTCCACATGATATTTGAAGGGGAAAGATTTTATGGGTTGTGAAGTATTCGTGAAGTCTCGTAGAGACTTATAATGCATCAGACTTCTCAGTCCACCCATGAACTCCTTGGGGCTATCGTATTGACCTTCGGGTAGTTTGAGTCGGGTTTCTTGCCCTTCGTAGGTCACCTCGTACCATACTTCCTTGGCTCGCACGTTGTACCACGAGTAAGGGTATTGGATATCCACGAGTCCACATTCCCAGCGTCCAGGTAAATGCAACGGTTGCGGTAACTGGGTCACGTACTTGGTCAAGGTGTTGTCAGGAAACACATCAGCCGAGCTGTTACTGGGTAGGGTGAGGTAAAACATGACGACTGAGCTTTCCTGCTGCTGCTGTTGGTTTTAATACTTCTCCCAACCCTTGGGCGCTAATCGTCGTGATGGTCGCAGTGACTTAGATCTTGGTGGTTGCAGAGGTTGACGTGGTAAAATGGGTGAAAAAGTAGGTGCCCGCCGTGGTGGTGTTTTGGGGGGTGACTCCGGTTCCCACTCGTGGTGTGGTGAGAGCCGTCGTGCACGACTGGGCGATTGCATAAAGGCCCAGCGTTGGGGGTTCCCCACCAATTCCTGTGATACATGCATGTCTTTCAAGCCTTGAGCGAAGACCTCCCATCCTCGAGGATTCGTGTGCGACCTGCGTTGACGCATCAGGTCATTCACTAAATCCGTCATGTGGGTACCGGGGACCACCTGATTCTGTACCAGTAGTTCGCCTTTATCATTCCAAGTCATGGTAGGATTCTGTTTCATTCGTTGTAATACCAGGCCAGCTTGTCTCTTGAACGATGCAGGTACACTCTTCAGGACTTCGTCTTCGGCCCACTGTGGGGCTGTGGGTGGTACCCCTGGTAATGAAGGCTGTTGGAGTGGTGCTGCGGTCGGTGGTGTGTCGCGTGGTGGTGGTGGTGCTGGGGTAGAGAGGGTTTTGTATTGGTCCATGAACGTCATGTACCGCTGAAGCGTCTCATTGTACTGTTGTACTTTCTCACTGTCGCTTAACCCCAGTCGTTGTAAGATCTGACGCATCTCTTCATCGAGGGTGTTTATCATGTTCACCGTAGAAGGTACGGGGTACGGTGATTGGAGGTTTGAAGGAGCCGAGGTTCGACGAGGACCATTTCGTGTGGTTCATTGTCGGCCGAAGAGTCCACCCAATACTGAACCCAACACGGAAGCTGCCAACGGTGCTGAGATGGCCCCGAGAAATCCGCCTTTCTGTAACACCTTTTTCTTTTGTGTTTCAGAAACTCGCTTCTGGACTAGGGTTCGCAGACCTGTCTTATGCTTGGTCAACTTGGTCTTCTGAGTCGGAATCAGTGGTACGTTGCCTTTTAACAGGTTGTACCCGATGTCGCACAGACAGCGTACACGGTCAGGGTCCGCACCGCGTACAATGGTTCGAACCAACTCGGGTGGGGCCGTCTTCAATACACGGAGCGTCGGGGCGTGCTTCCGTACTCGCGCAGACATCATGTACAACTAATGCTAGAACCCACAACCCTGCCCTTTTTATCTATCTCAGAGAACAGAGACAAAAATCAACCATGATGTGGTATTAATTCTTTTATTATCCCCATCATCAAACACACACACCCCAGCTTGGGGAACCACTGTGGGTGTGTTTACATTATTTTTGCATGTACACGTGGTGAGTCTCTCCCGGAAAGATTCCGGTGCGTAGTCGAAGGTGGTCGGGGGTGGCTTGCTTCAGGTCGAAGAGCATATACCCATGCTGAGGGGGTGTCGCATCTTTAAAGGCTTCCAACGCAAACGCAGTGCGGCCCGGATACATCTGTCTCGCCAGGTGCAGCAGTTGAGTGGTATCTCTCAGGTTTTTGAAGACCACCATGTAGTGGGCATTTAAGCTGACGTTCCGATGTTCTTTGTTTTTACTGAAGAGATTCTGCACAATGTAGATGATGCTGAGCCGTCGATGATGGTTGCCTTTGGTAAAGAGTTGGGTGACCCGACTGTCCGTCTCCGCCATCAGATCATGCAGAACCACTAAGGTGTCCGGTTCCAAATCGGTCAGGTTGGGTAGCCCTTCCACGAACGTGATGTGGGGCATTGCTGCATACACTGCCTCTCATTCTCCGTAACACCACACGACTCGGGCAATGGGTGGAGTGATCATGCTGTCGGCGTGTTCGAGGAGCTTCCTGACGAAGTGCGTTTTGCCGGAACCCGTCTGTCCTGACTACCGAGGGTCCATGGTTGGAGGTGTATCCTCTGTCGTGGTAATCCGCTCTTGTAAATTTGGTACGAGTGAACTGGAGTGGTGGGTACAACGTCGGTCGTCGGTGTCTGTTCAGTGCGAGTGATGATGGTGGTGGGTACAACGTCGATCGTCGTTGTCTGTTCAGTGTGAGGGATGAAATCCGGTGAGTTTTCAGACGTAGTGGGTGTACTTGGTGTAGGGGTGGAGCTTGGTGTGGAGCTCGATGGGGCTTGTACACAGGGTGTGGTGGTGACTGGGCTCGATACGAGGTTGTCTGGTGCTCTCTGTAGACTGGTTTGACTGGCGGCTGGAGTTCTAGGCAGGTTGAGTAGAGTGCTGAGATAGGCTACGTCGTAAAACACACCTCCGTACAACACACTCAGCAGGGTTAGCAGTATCACCACAAAGCCCACTTGCGCTTTGCGCGTTTTGGGAGACGCTGTGTTCAGAGACGGTTGCACCGTGTTCATGGTCGAACGTGGAATGAAGGATGACGGTAGTGGTGTCTGGCTTTATAGTCGTTTCACCTGGTTGGCAGCGACCCAGGAATTGAAGGAACTGGGCCAGCCTTGCCATTTGACGAAATGAAACAGTTTGCCACGTCGACGTTCCGTTTTCAAAATCTGCTCCACCGTGTAGTAGTCTTGCTGTGTTTTTACGACAGGCTGTAATTCCATCTCGTAAAACGTCCCTAGCAACGGTTCCCCTTGAAGATCTTCCAGTTCATAGACTCGCTGCTGTTGGGGTAGGCGCCGTTTAATCAGGAAGTGCTCATCGCTCCAGTTGGGCAAGTAACTTTTCTCGAACTTGCCCTTGACTTTACTGATCCGTACAGGGTCCCCGACCTTGTACACCGCCTTCGTCGTTCGCTGCGATGGCCTGGGGTACAAGACACGCCGGACTTGGGCTTCATTGCGTTGGGTCACGATAATGGGGGCTCTCTCTATACTTCGATGATAGGCTCGATTGTAACCCCTCACCAGTTTCGGGAGAACATCGATGTACCGCCTTGTATTCTTATAGGTGAAATATTTATACATGCGGCCTTTGAATGTCCTGTTGAACCTTTCCACCACGGAAGCCTTGGTCTCGTTGTACGTATGGAAGAAAAACACCTTCTGGGCTTTCAGAAACTGTTGCAACGGTCTGTTGAGGAATTCCGTGCCTTCGTCGGTTTGCAAATACAAAGCCTTGCGCCCGGTCTTGAAGATGTCTTTGAACGCCGCTATGAGATTCGCCCCCGTTTTCGTCCGGATGGGTACCACCCACGCATACTTGGATAGGATATCGATGCACATCAAGATATACCGATTCCCATCGTTGTGTTTGGCAAAGGCGCTCATATCGACCAAATCCGCTTGCCACTGGACATCTATTCCTCCCACGATGACCCGGTTCCGTAGAAAAATGGTGACGGACAGATCGATGTAAGGTATAGGTGTCTTGTTTTCTTAACCAATCTCGGACTTGGGCACGTTGTATCCCCTGGGGTTTGGCCGCTCGATAGAGAGCCGACAATGCACTATAGGCGGCCGGACTGTCGGGACTGTAGTATAAGTTATCCGACACCTTCTCCCAGCGCTTCATGGTGACAAATGATGATGGACCTTGGCTCTATCGTTATTTATAACGGGTATATCTTGGGCCGGAGTTTCTTTCTGATTTTCTTCGTTGGCTTCCAAAGTGTCCATGGTAAATGACCAGCCCAACTCGTCTGATGACCGCTTGATAAGCACTTGATCCACATCTACCACGGCATCTTCCAATGCAGACCATAGATCAGGGTGAAGGGTAAAATGCACTGTACCCCATCTAGCCGAGCCAATTGAGCAAAGAAAGGGCCGCGTCGGATGTACACATCGTGACACAAGTGGATGAGATCGCCGTCCAGTTCACCAGACAACACCCGTTTGAATTTGGTCCAGCCCTCCCAGGACAGACGAATGTGGGCCGGGCACGGTTGTGTAGGGTCCGCATCACAGATGTCTCCCACCGCCTCCATGATATCGACCTTATCCCCATAAACGGAAAACCTCGGGGGTCAAGCTG